>JAXIVJ010007059.1:0-25000 GCA_036785665.1 Chirona hameri
AGCATGGTGTCATACAATTATGAAGAAAAAACACCTTATATGTCACGGTAGCGAAATTTATCTTTCAATTACAGTAGCAGAAGAGAGATATTGAGCTGAAACATATATGTTTCAGCTCCCTAACCAGCTAGACTCATCTCTCCTCACATGCTTTGTGCTAGATCAATGACCCAGATATGACCGTTGTCATGGATACTCGCCATATCACGCAGATGCAGATCATTAGGCACTTCCGTCTTCATTAGCAACAAAAGTTTCGTCTGCTAAACGTGCGTATGATATCTGGGCCGGAGAGCTAGCTCTATCTGCTATTCAAAGCACGGTAATGCGACTAGTGGGCTAAATTGGCCCCAGTTATAGCCGGAAACTGATCATATGAAAGCAGTTATTCAGCTGTAAGAGGGTCTCGGAAAGTCTGTTTTGGCCTTCAGACTAACTCTGGAAGTGCATGTAGGTCTGCAAATGTTTTAGGAGCCATAACGCTCATTAAGACCAGCGCTGCAGGTGCATGAGGTGGCATTTTATATGATAAGCAATCCTTTGTAATCTGTTTTTTATAGTTTCAAAAGATATGAGCCATATAACTTAAATAAAACTGACTAATTCATTACTCCATTGTTAAGTTTAATGGTGAATACAAATGAATACAATAATCCATTATTCCATTGTTAAGTTAATGGTGAATACAATTGAATACAATAATCCATTACTCATTGTTAAGTTTAATGGTGAATACAATTGAATACAATAATCCATTACTCCATTGTTAAGTTTAATGGTGAATACAATTGAATACAATAATCCATTACTCCATTGTTAAGTTTAATGGTGAATACAATTGAATACAATAATCCATTACACCATTGTTAAGTTTAATGGTGAATACAATTGAATACAGTAATCCATTACTCCATTGTTAAGTTTAATGGGGAATACAAATGTGTAGCGAAACAGATAATCACCAATAACACTGATGTTCTCCAGGTCTGGATGTTCTCCAGGTCTGGATGTTCTCCAGCTCTGGATGTTCTCCAGCTCTGATGTTCTCCAGCTCTGATGTTCTCCAGCTCTGATGTTCTCCAGCTCTGATGTTCTCCAGCTCTGATGCTCTCCAGCTCTGATGTTCTCCAGCTCTGATGTTCTCCAGTTCTGGATGTTCTCCAGCTCTGATGTTCTCCAGCTCTGATGTTCTTCAGCTCTGATGTTCTCCAGCTCTGATGTTCTCCAGCTCTGATGTTCTCCAGCTCTGATGTTCTCCAGCTCTGATGTTCTCCAGCTCTGATGTTCTCCAGCTCTGATGTTCTCCAGCTCTGATGTTCTCCAGCTCTGATGTTCTCCAGCTCTGATGTTCTCCAGCTCTGATGTTCTCCAGCTCTGATGTTCTCCAGCTCTGATGCTCTCCAGCTCTGATGTTCTCCAGCTCTGATGTTCTCCAGCTCTGATGTTCTCCAGCTCTGATGTTATCCAGCTCTGATGTTCTCCAGCTCTGATGTTCTCCAGCTCTGAGTTCTCCAGCTCTGATGTTCTCCAGCTCTGATGCTCTCCAGTTCTGATGTTCTCCAGTTCTGATGTTCTCCAGCTCTGATGCTCTCCAGTTCTGATGCTCTCCAGCTCTGATGTTCTCCAGCTCTGATGTTCTCCAGCTCTGATGTTCTCCAGCTCTGATGTTCTCCAGCTCTGATGTTCTCCAGTTCTGATGTTCTCCAGCTCTGGATGTTCTCCAGCTCTAATGCTCTCCAGCTCTGATGTTCTCCAGCTCTGATGTTCTCCAGCTCTGATGTTCTCCAGCTCTGATGTTCTCCAGCTCTGATGTTCTCCAGCTCTGATGTTCTCCAGCTCTGATGCTCTCCAGCTCTGATGTTCTCCAGTTCTAGATGTTCTCCAGCTCTGATGTTCTCCAGCTCTGATGTTCTCCAGCTCTGATGTTCTCCAGCTCTGATGTTCTCCAGTTCTGGATGTTCTCCAGCTCTGATGTTCTCCAGCTCTGATGTTCTCCAGCTCTGATGCTCTCCAGCTCTGATGTTCTCCAGCTCTGATGTTCTCCAGTTCTGGATGTTCTCCAGCTCTGATGTTCTCCAGTTCTGGATGTTCTCCAGCTCTGATGTTCTCCAGCTCTGGATGTTCTCCAGCTCTGATGTTCTCCAGCTCTGATGTTCTCCAGTTCTGGATGTTCTCCAGCTCTGATGTTCTCCAGCTCTGATGTTCTCCAGTTCTGGATGTTCTCCAGCTCTGATGTTCTCCAGCTCTGATGTTCTCCAGCTCTGATGCTCTCCAGCTCTGATGTTCTCCAGCTCTAGATGTTCTCCAGCTCTGATGTTCTCCAGCTCTGATGTTCTCCAGCTCTGATGTTCTCCAGCTCTGATGTTCTCCAGCTCTGATGTTCTCCAGCTCTGATGTTCTCCAGCTCTGATGCTCCCCAGCTCTGATGTTCTCACAGTTCTGGATGTTCTCCAGTTCTGGATGTTCCCCAGCTCTGATGTTCTCCAGCTCTGATGTTCTCCAGCTCTGATGCTCTCCAGTTCTGGATGTTCTCCAGCTCTGATGTTCTCCAGCTCTGATGTTCTCCAGTTCTGGATGTTCTCCCAGCTCTGATGTTCTCCAGCTCTGGATGTTCTCCAGCTCTGATGTTCTCCAGCTCTGATGTTCTCCAGCTCTGATGTTCTCCAGCTCTGATGTTCTCCAGCTCTGATGCTCTCCAGTTCTGGATGTTCTCCAGCTCTGATGTTCTCCAGCTCTGATGTTCTCCAGTTCTGGATGTTCTCCAGCTCTGATGTTCTCCAGCTCTGGATGTTATCCAGCTCTGATGTTCTCCAGCTCTGATGTTCTCCAGCTCTGATGTTCTCAGCTCTGATGCTCTCCAGCTCTGATGTTCTCCAGTTTCTGGATGTTCTCCAGCTCTGGATGCTCTCTAGCTCTGGATGTTCTCCAGTTCTGGATGTTCTCCAGCTCTGATGTTCTCCAGCTCTGATGTTCTCCAGCTCTGGATGTTCTCCAGCTCTGATGTTCTCCAGCTCTGATGCTCTCCAGCTCTGATGTTCTCCAGCTCTGGATGTTCTCCAGTTCTGGATGTTCTCCAGTTCTGGATGTTCTCCAGCTCTGATGTTCTCCAGCTCTGATGTTCTCCAGCTCTGATGCTCTCCAGTTCTGGATGTTCTCCAGTTCTGATGTTCTCCAGCTCTGATGCTCTCCAGTTCTGGATGTTCTCCAGCTCTGATGTTCTCCAGCTCTGATGTTCTCCAGCTCTGATGTTCTCCAGCTCTGATGTTCTCCAGCTCTGATGTTTTCCAGCTCTGATGTTCTCCAGCTCTGATGTTATCCAGCTCTGATGTTCTCCAGCTCTGATGTTCTCCAGCTCTGATGTTCTCCAGCTCTGATGTTCTCCAGCTCTGATGTTCTCCAGCTCTGATGTTCTCCAGCTCTGATGTTCTTCAGCTCTGATGTTCTCCAGCTCTGATGTTCTCCAGCTCTGATGTTCTCCAGCTCTGATGTTCTCCAGCGGTGATTTTCTCCAGCTCTGATGCTCTCCAGTTCTGGATGTTCTCCAGCTCTGATGTTCTCCAGCTCTGATGTTCTCCAGTTTTGGATGTTCTCCAGCTCTGATGTTCTCCAGCTCTGGATGTTCTCCAGCTCTGATGTTCTCCAGCTCTGATGCTCTCCAGGTCTGGATGTTCTCCAGCTCTGATGTTCTCCAGCTCTGATGTTCTCCAGCTCTGATGCTCTCCAGTTCTGGATGTTCTCCAGCTCTGATGTTCTCCAGTTCTGGATGTTCTCCAGCTCTGATGTTCTCCAGCTCTGATGTTCTCCAGTTCTGGATGTTCTCCAGCTCTGATGTTCTCCAGCTCTGATGTTCTCCAGCTCTGATGTTCTCCAGCTCTGATGTTCTCCAGCTCTGATGTTCTCCAGCTCTGATGTTCTCCAGCTCTGATGTTCTCCAGCTCTGATGTTCTCCAGCTCTGATGTTCTCCAGCTCTGATGTTCTCCAGTTCTGATGTTCTCCAGCTCTGGATGTTCTCCAGCTCGGATGCTCTCCAGCTCTGATGTTCTCCAGCTCTGATGTTCTCCAGCTCTGATGTTCTCCAGCTCTGATGTTCTCCAGCTCTGATGTTCTCCAGCTCTGATGTTCTCCAGCTCTGATGCTCTCCAGCTCTGATTTTCTCCAGCTCTGATGTTCTCCAGCTCTGATGTTCTCCAGCTCTGATGTTCTCCAGCTCTGATGTTCTCCAGCTCTGGATGTTCTCCAGCTCTGATGTTCTCCAGCTCTGATGTTCTCCAGTTCTGGATGTTCTCCAGCTCTGATGTTCTCCAGCTCTGATGTTCTCCAGCTCTGATCTTCTCCAGCTCTGATGTTCTCCAGCTCTGATGCTCTCCAGCTCTGATGTTCTCCAGTTCTGGATGTTCTCCAGCTTTGATGTTCTCCAGCTCTGATGTTCTCCAGCTCTGATGTTATCCAGCTCTGATGCTCTCCAGCTCTGATGTTCTCCAGCTCTGGATGTTCTCCAGCTCTGATGTTCTCCAGCTCTGATGTTCTCCAGCTCTGATGTTCTCCAGCTCTGATGTTCTCCAGCTCTGATGTTCTCCAGCTCTGATGCTCTCCAGCTCTGATGTTCTCCAGTTCTGGATGTTCTCCAGCTCTGATGTTCTCCAGCTCTGATGTTCTCCAGCTCTGATGTTCTCCAGCTCTGATGTTCTCCAGCTCTGATGTTCTCCAGTTCTGGATGTTCTCCAGCTCTGATGTTCTCCAGCTCTGATGTTCTCCAGCTCTGATGTTCTCCAGCTCTGATGCTCTCAAGCTCTGATGTTCTCCAGCTCTGATGTTCTCCAGTTCTGGATGTTCTCCAGCTCTGATGTTCTCCAGCTCTGATGTTCTCCAGCTCTGATGTTCTCCAGCTCTGATGTTCTCCAGCTCTGATGCTCTCCAGCTCTGATGTTCTCCAGTTCTGGATGTTCTCCAGTTCTGGATGTTCTCCAGCTCTGATGTTCTCCAGCTCTGATATTCTCCAGCTCTGATGCTCTCCAGTTCTGGATGTTCTCCAGCTCTGATGTTCTCCAGCTCTGATGTTCTCCAGCTCTGATGTTCTCCAGCTCTGATGTTCTCCAGCTCTGATGTTCTCCAGCTCTGATGCTCTCCAGCTCTGATGTTCTCCAGTTCTGGATGTTCTCCAGCTCTGGATGCTCTCCAGCTCTGGATGTTCTCCAGTTCTGGATGTTCTCCAGCTCTGATGTTCTCCAGCTCTGATGTTCTCCAGCTCTGGATGTTCTCCAGCTCTGATGTTCTCCAGCTCTGATGCTCTCCAGCTCTGATGTTCTCCAGCTCTGGATGTTCTCCAGTTCTGGATGTTCTCCAGTTCTGGATGTTCTCCAGCTCTGATGTTCTCCAGCTCTGATGTTCTCCAGCTCTGATGCTCTCCAGTTCTAAATGTTCTCCGGTTCTGATGTTCTCCAGCTCTGATGCTCTCCAGTTCTGGATGTTCTCCAGCTCTGATGTTCTCCAGCTCTGATGTTCTCCAGCTCTGATGTTCTCCAGCTCTGATGTTCTCCAGCTCTGATGTTCTCCAGCTCTGATGTTCTCCAGCTCTGATGTTATCCAGCTCTGATGTTCTCCAGCTCTGATGTTCTCCAGCTCTGATGTTCTCCAGCTCTGATGTTCTCCAGGTCTGATGTTCTCCAGCTCTGATGTTCTCCAGCTCTGTTGTTCTCCAGCTCTGATGTTCTCCAGCTCTGATGTTCTCCAGCTCTGATGTTCTCCAGCTCTGATGTTCTCCAGCTCTGATGTTCTCCAGCGCTGATGTTCTCCAGCTCTGATGCTCTCCAGTTCTGGATGTTCTCCAGCTCTGATGTTTTCCAGCTCTGATGTTCTCCAGTTCTGGATGTTCTCCAGCTCTGATGTTCTCCAGCTCTGGATGTTCTCCAGCTCTGATGTTCTCCAGCTCTGATGCTCTCCAGGTCTGGATGTTCTCCAGCTCTGATGTTCTCCAGCTCTGATGTTCTCCAGCTCTGATGCTCTCCAGTTCTGGATGTTCTCCAGCTCTGATGTTCTCCAGTTCTGGATGTTCTCCAGCTCTGATGTTCTCCAGCTCTGATGTTCTCCAGTTCTGGATGTTCTCCAGCTCTGATGTTCTCCAGCTCTGATGTTCTTCAGCTCTGATGTTCTCCAGCTCTGGATGCTCTCCAGCTCTGATGTTCTCCAGCTCTGATGCTCTCCAGCTCTGATGTTCTCCAGCTCTGATGTTCTCCAGCTCTGATGTTCTCCAGCTCTGATGTTCTCCAGCTCTGATGTTCTCCAGCTCTGATGTTCTCCAGCTCTGATGTTCTCCAGTTCTGATGTTCTCCAGCTCTGGATGTTCTCCAGCTCTGATGCTCTCCAGCTCTGATGTTCTCCAGCTCTGATGTTCTCCAGCTCTGATGTTCTCCAGCTCTGATGTTCTCCAGCTCTGATGTTCTCCAGCTCTGATGTTCTCCAGCTCTGATGCTCTCCAGCTCTGATGTTCTCCAGCTCTGATGTTCTCCAGCTCTGATGTTCTCCAGCTCTGATGTTCTCCAGCTCTGATGTTCTCCAGTTCTGGATGTTCTCCAGCTCTGATGTTCTCCAGCTCTGATGTTCTCCAGTTCTGGATGTTCTCCAGCTCTGATGTTCTCCAGCTCTGATGTTCTCCAGCTCTGATCTTCTCCAGCTCTGATGTTCTCCAGCTCTGATGCTCTCCAGCTCTGATGTTCTCCAGTTCTGGATGTTCTCCAGCTTTGATGTTCTCCAGCTCTGATGTTCTCCAGCTCTGATGTTATCCAGCTCTGATGCTCTCCAGCTCTGATGTTCTCCAGCTCTGGATGTTCTCCAGCTCTGATGTTCTCCAGCTCTGATGTTCTCCAGCTCTGATGTTCTCCAGCTCTGATGTTCTCCAGCTCTGATGTTCTCCAGCTCTGATGCTCTCCAGCTCTGATGTTCTCCAGTTCTGGATGTTCTCCAGCTCTGATGTTCTCCAGCTCTGATGTTCTCCAGCTCTGATGTTCTCCAGCTCTGATGTTCTCCAGTTCTGGATGTTCTCCAGCTCTGATGTTCTCCAGCTCTGATGTTCTCCAGCTCTGATGTTCTCCAGCTCTGATGCTCTCAAGCTCTGATGTTCTCCAGCTCTGATGTTCTCCAGTTCTGGATGTTCTCCAGCTCTGATGTTCTCCAGCTCTGGATGTTCTCCAGCTCTGATGTTCTCCAGCTCTGATGTTCTCCAGCTCTGATGCTCTCCAGCTCTGATGTTCTCCAGTTCTGGATGTTCTCCAGTTCTGGATGTTCTCCAGCTCTGATGTTCTCCAGCTCTGATATTCTCCAGCTCTGATGCTCTCCAGTTCTGGATGTTCTCCAGCTCTGATGTTCTCCAGCTCTGATGTTCTCCAGCTCTGATGTTCTCCAGTTCTGGATGTTCTCCAGCTCTGATGTTTTCCAGCTCTGGATGTTCTCCAGCTCTGATGTTCTCCAGCTCTGATGTTCTCCAGCTCTGATATTCTCCAGCTCTGATGCTCTCCAGCTCTGATGTTCTCCAGTTCTGGATGTTCTCCAGCTCTGGATGCTCTCCAGCTCTGGATGTTCTCCAGTTCTGGATGTTCTCCAGCTCTGATGTTCTCCAGCTCTGATGTTCTCCAGCTCTGGATGTTCTCCAGCTCTGATGTTCTCCAGCTCTGATGTTCTCCAGCTCTGGATATTCTCCAGTTCTGGATGTTCTCCAGTTCTGGATGTTCTCCAGCTCTGATGTTCTCCAGTTCTGGATGTTCTCCAGCTCTGATGTTCTCCAGCTCTGATGTTCTCCAGTTATGGATGTTCTCCAGCTCTGATGTTCTCCAGCTCTGATGTTCTCCAGCTCTGGATGCTCTCCAGCTCTGGATAACTCCAGTTGTGGATGTTCTCCAGCTCTGATGTTCTCCAGTTCTGGATGTTCTCCAGCTCTGATGTTCTCCAGCTCTGATGTTCTCCAGCTCTGATGTTATCCAGCTCTGATGTTCTCCAGCTCTGATGTTCTCCAGCTCTGATGTTCTCCAGCTCTGATGTTCTCCAGCTCTGGATGTTCTCCAGCTCTGATGTTCTCCAGCTCTGATGTTCTCCAGCTCTGATGTTCTCCAGCTCTGATGTTCTCCAGCTCTGATGTTCTCCAGCTCTGATGTTCTCCAGCTCTGATGTTCTCCAGCTCTGATGTTCTCCAGCTCTGATGTTCTCCAGCTCTGGATGTTCTCCAGCTCTGATGTTCTCCAGCTCTGGATGTTCTCCAGCTCTGATGCTCTCCAGCTCTGATGTTCTCCAGCTCTGATGTTCTCCAGCTCTGATGTTCTCCAGCTCTGATGTTCTCCAGCTCTGATGTTCTCCAGCTCTGATGTTCTCCAGCTCTGATGTTCTCCAGCTCTGATGTTCTCCAGTTCTGGATGTTCTCCAGCTCTGATGTTCTCCAGTTCTGGATGTTCTCCAGCTCTGATGTTCTCCAGATCTGGATGTTCTCCAGCTCTGATGTTCTCCAGCTCTGATGTTCTCCAGTTCTGGATGTTCTCCAGCTCTGATGTTCTCCAGCTCTGATGTTCTCCAGTTCTGGATGTTCTCTAGCTCTGATGTTATCCAGCTCTGATGCTCTCCAGCTCTGATGTTCTCCAGCTCTAGATGTTCTCCAGCTCTGATGTTCTCCAGCTCTGATGTTCTCCAGCTCTGATGTTCTCCAGCTCTGATGTTCTCCAGCTCTGATGCTCTCCAGCTCTGATGTTCTCCAGTTCTGGATGTTCTCCAGGTCTGGATGTTCTCCAGCTCTGATGTTCTCCAGCTCTGATGTTCTCCAGCTCTGATGCTCTCCAGTTCTGGATGTTCTCCAGCTCTGATGTTCTCCAGCTCTGATGTTCTCCAGTTCTGGATGTTCTCCAGCTCTGATGTTCTCCAGCTCTGGATGTTCTCCAGCTCTGATGTTCTCCAGCTCTGATGTTCTCCAGCTCTGATGCTCTCCAGCTCTGATGTTCTCCAGTTCTGGATGTTCTCCAGCTCTGATGTTCTCCAGCTCTGATGTTCTCCAGCTCTGATGCTCTCCAGTTCTGGATGTTCTCCAGCTCTGATGTTCTCCAGCTCTGATGTTCTCCAGTTCTGGATGTTCTCCAGCTCTGATGTTCTCCAGCTCTGGATGTTCTCCAGCTCTGATGTTCCCCAGCTCTGATGTTCTCCAGCTCTGATGTTCTCCAGCTCTGATGTTCTCCAGCTCTGATGTTCTCCAGCTCTGATGTTCTCCAGCTCTGATGTTCTCCAGCTCTGATGTTCTCCAGCTCTGATGTTCTCCAGCTCTGATGTTCTCCAGCTCTGATGTTCTCCAGTTCTGGATGTTCTCCAGCTCTGATGTTCTCCAGTTCTGGATGTTCTCCAGCTCTGATGTTCTCCAGATCTGGATGTTCTCCAGCTCTGATGTTCTCCAGCTCTGATGTTCTCCAGTTCTGGATGTTCTCCAGCTCTGATGTTCTCCAGCTCTGATGTTCTCCAGTTCTGGATGTTCTCTAGCTCTGATGTTATCCAGCTCTGATGCTCTCCAGCTCTGATGTTCTCCAGCTCTAGATGTTCTCCAGCTCTGATGTTCTCCAGCTCTGATGTTCTCCAGCTCTGATGTTCTCCAGCTCTGATGTTCTCCAGCTCTGATGCTCTCCAGCTCTGATGTTCTCCAGTTCTGGATGTTCTCCAGGTCTGGATGTTCTCCAGCTCTGATGTTCTCCAGCTCTGATGTTCTCCAGCTCTGATGCTCTCCAGTTCTGGATGTTCTCCAGCTCTGATGTTCTCCAGCTCTGATGTTCTCCAGTTCTGGATGTTCTCCAGCTCTGATGTTCTCCAGCTCTGGATGTTCTCCAGCTCTGATGTTCTCCAGCTCTGATGTTCTCCAGCTCTGATGCTCTCCAGCTCTGATGTTCTCCAGTTCTGGATGTTCTCCAGCTCTGATGTTCTCCAGCTCTGATGTTCTCCAGCTCTGATGCTCTCCAGTTCTGGATGTTCTCCAGCTCTGATGTTCTCCAGCTCTGATGTTCTCCAGTTCTGGATGTTCTCCAGCTCTGATGTTCTCCAGCTCTGGATGTTCTCCAGCTCTGATGTTCCCCAGCTCTGATGTTCTCCAGCTCTGATGTTCTCCAGCTCTGATGCTCTCCAGCTCTGATGTTCTCCAGTTCTGGATGTTCTCCAGCTCTGGATGCTCTCCAGCTCTGGATGTTCTCCAGTTCTGGATGTTCTCCAGCTCTGATGTTCTCCAGCTCTGATGTTCTCCAGCTCTGGATGTTCTCCAGCTCTGATGTTCTCCAGCTCTGATGCTCTCCAGCTCTGATGTTCTCCAGCTCTGGATGTTCTCCAGTTCTGGATGTTCTCCAGTTCTGGATGTTCTCCAGCTCTGATGTTCTCCAGTTCTGGATGTTCTCCAGCTCTGATGTTCTCCAGCTCTGATGTTCTCCAGTTCTGGATGTTCTCCAGCTCTGATGTTCTCCAGCTCTGGATGCTCTCCAGCTCTGATGTTCTCCAGTTCTGGATGTTCTCCAGCGCTGATGTTCTCCAGTTCTGGATGTTCTCCAGCTCTGATGTTCTCCAGCTCTGATGTTCTCCAGCTCTGATGTTCTCCAGCTCTGATGTTCTCCAGCTCTGATGTTCTCCAGCTCTGATGTTCTCCAGCTCTGATGTTCTCCTGCTCTGGATGTTGCTGTGGTAATGCCAAATGTAATGCGCCGCCACATTAGAACGCGTTGTCACGCGGTGATCGTGCGGACTGTAGTCGTCACGCTGTGATCGTGCGGACTGTAGTCGTCACGCTGTGATCGTGCGGACTGTAGTCGTCACGCTGTGATCGTGCGGACTGTAGTCGTCACGCTGTGATCGTGCGGACTGTAGAAAGTACAGCCATCCAACATCCACAGTTGATATGTATATGTTATACACGCAGTACGCACTGATAGCAGATGGTCACGCAGAACAAGAAGTGCATAAATAAGTAAGCAATGATAGGAAAGTGAACATAAGTCAGTAACGAAAGACAAATGCTGAGTGAAAATGCAAAGTTTCATCACATGTAATTAATATCACTCGTATGCTTTTTACACTGCCATAGATCCCATGATATATTACATAGCACCTACAATGACGACGAATAAATCATTTTGCGACAATGCATGACGTGACATTTTTTAAGGTATATGTACATTTTCGGATTCGTAATAATTCGTCAATATGAACGATTCTTGTCCATGTTATATTTATATAAACGTGACGGCGTGGGTGGGCAACGATACACGTGCAGCAAGTCGTTGGATCGATCTAAAAGTAGCCACTACCCTAAATGTCACCAGCGAGTAGTTAACCGTCGACTGTGGAGCAGTTTTCTGTGCGCCATTGTAGCGTCTACTCAATATGGAATCCTTAACTAGGACCATGTCGGACCGATTACGAGTCGAAGGCTTCTGAATAGATGTCATCCACCGCATTGACGTCTCATTTCGGCCAAATTCTGCCGACCTCAATTCCGTAAGTATCGCCTTCAATGAAGACATTGAATGAACTCTACGCAATGTGTTTCATGATGGCTTCAGTGAAGTGACGTGGACTATTGCAGTCAGCGGTATTAACGACACCGCTGCAGAAAGACGAAACATTATATAACACAGCTGTCCGCTGCAGCCACCTCACACACCATCGCTGATTGAAAACCGCCGAGTTTAACTATACATTGGAATACTAGATTGCACTTTGTCGAAACATGGGATCTTCATCACACAACGCTGGTAACGCCGATGTCTGACCAACAGTATAGGTCATGCATCTCTCCGCTGGACACCACGCGACATGGGCGCCATTTGCCGCTACATGTCGGGGACAGGTGATCCGCCACCGTCAGTATGTACCGTCCCACGCCGCATCCGGCCCGCGGCGCTCAGGGGCCGGACCGCGGCTCCCGGACACCGACACGCACTTTAAGCACCGTGTCCGGCGCATGTCCGCCAAATTAATGGTGTCCGCCGGTCGGTGATTCATCGTCATAGGCGTGACACTGACATCTCGGTCAGAGGAGGAGACATTTCGCCAGAGGAGAATGTTGGCCGGACATGTCGGCCGGTCAGGGGAGGATTTTGGCAAGAAATCTGGGCAAGGGGAGGACGCTGCTTACACGTCCGGCCGGCCTGCCTGCAGAGCTGTCGTGTCACAGGAGTGCCGGCCGGGAGCGTCTCTGTCGTGTCACAGGAGTGCCGGCCGGGAGCGTCTCTGTCGTGGGACAGGAGTGCCGGCCGGGAGCGTCTCTGTGGTGATTTTGGAGCAGCCCCGGCACTGATTGGTGTTAGTGATGCACCTCGTATTATCTCAGGTGTAGGATGCTTTTTAATACGATTCTGAACATTTGTAATGGTTAATTTAGGTAATTTAACCCTCTCCCTACGGGAGCTTTTTTCACATTCGCCCTACAGAGGGGGGGGGCTGACAGCCCCCCCCTGTTAACTTCCAAACCAAGCAACTTAGAGCAATGATTGCGGTAAAAACCAGCATGTTGCCTGTCCTGAGAGGAATCTAACAATATGCGATTTTTAGGTTTCAGGTCAACGGCTGACCTTACAGGTCAAGTGAATGACCTCGGATTTACCACGTCCAGAACAGCGATTTTGCTCTTCAGAAAACCTCAAAATTAGAAATTGATAAATGTAAATAAAAAGGCATGTTCCTAGACTAGTTTTGGCTCAGAAATGCAGAAAATTGATTTATTTGTTCGTATCTTGTCAAAAAAGTAAACAAAAGTTATTTTAGAAAAGAACGTCATCAGTTTCTTACACTTAGGGAGCCCTCACTCAGTCGAAAATGAAGATATTGCTTTGAAATTTGGTATGGGTATTTTCCATACTCAGTTCTCTCACATGTATTCCGTTTTTTTACATCTTCGAAAATTTTGATTTTGTGGGGATCTTTAAAAAAAGTGTTTTTTTTTATTTTAGGGATCAAACCCCAAAATTTTGCAAATCCGATATTGCCATTTTAAAGAGAATGCCATTTTGTATCTTTGGTAAATTGCGTGTGCAATTTCCTGTAAAACTCTGTTTTCTATTATTTTTCAAATATTTATCGTTTTCCACCAACATGACGTCATCAAAACATGATTATCTCCCAAACTACTTAACAAATTTCAATTAAATTTTTACAGCATACGTATAATTGTTGTAAACTCAGCAGCCTAACATTTCAGCAAGATGTGTTGCATGTGTAAAAAGTTATTCAAGAAAAACCTCAGGGGGGGGCCTGACAGCCCCCCCCCATCCGTAGGGCGAGGGTTAAACAATGTCTTTGAGTCGTATGATATTTTATGGAATTTAGCCGATGGCGCAAGGAAAGTTAAATTCAGCCTTACATATAACTCAAACTGTCATCCTACTTTGTGTTACTGTCAGTTCCCGATATTCAGTCTACAGAAAGGGAGTCATACAGAAACGATACTCGGTCAGAGGTCAGTTCCCGATATTCAGTCTACAGAAAGGGAGTCATACAGAAACGATACTCGGTTTGCCTGAGGTTAAGGGTTACACGTATGTAGGTGTTCCGTGCGGCACTGAGGTCTAAGCCTTGTGCTGGATGGTGCAATTCGCTTGCTGATAATAGCTTGAGATGAGTAAGTGGGTAGGAGCTATGGGAGGAAGGGAAGACCTTCCGTGACACAATGTGTGTGAGAAACACGCATATCAGGTTCGTCCCCAGCGATAGAATTGCAAAGCACATCTCTTTTGTTAAGCATCGGCCTGCGTTTATGTAATGCATAGTAAATGCGTTTTACATTGTGATATCTATAACGTCGGCTGCATGTGCATCATTTAGGTACGAGCTGCGTGTACTGTGTACGCACATTCAGGCTAACGATTTTTTGTAAATCATGATTTGGGTTAGTTATACCTTTCTTGACACTCCTTCAATTCGAAAGGCTTATAATACTGACTCGCTTTGAACGTCGGCAAGAGTTCAATTAATTCCGCAAGAGATTAAGCCAGCTGGAAGTGTGCTGACTGCCTTTAGGAGCATACAGTGTTTCCTACATTTCTTCCCAGCAATAGCTTCACGACATTGTCCCATTTTCACATCATATCACAGTGTATCGGTGTTTCCTACTGTGAATTGTGATGTTCCGTTCCCCTTGCTCCTGCGCCGTTCTCGCTCTCCGCTGAGTTCCTGTCCTTCTCTCCTCTCTTCTCGAGGCCGGTCGGAGACTGCAGTACAGGTCGGTCGGAGACTGCAGTACAGGCTGGTCTGAGACTGCAGTACAGGCTGGTCGGATACTGCAGTACAGGCTGGTCTGAGACTGCAGTACAGGCCGGTCTGAGACTGCAGTACAGGCTGGTCTGAGACTGCAGTACAGGCCGGTCTGAGACTGCAGTACAGGCTGGTCGGAGACTGCAGTACAGGCTGGTCTGAGACTGCAGTACAGGCCGGTCTGAGACTGCAGTACAGGCTGGTCTGAGACTGCAGTACAGGCCGGTCTGAGACTGCAGTACAGGCTGGTCGGAGACTGCAGTACAGGCTGGTCTGAGACTGCAGTACAGGCCGGTCTGAGACTGCAGTACAGGCTGGTCGGAGACTGCAGTACAGGCTGGTCTGAGACTGCAGTACAGGCTGGTCTGAGACTGCAGTACAGGCTGGTCGGAGACAGCAGTTCAGGCCGGTCTGAGACTGCAGTACAGGCCGGTCGGAGACTGCAGTACAGGCTGGTCTGAGACTGCAGTACAGGCTGGTCGGAGACTGCAGTACAGGCTGGTCTGAGACTGCAGTACAGGCTGGTCTGAGCCTGCAGTACAGGCCGGTCGGAGACTGCAGTACAGGCTGGTCGGAGACTGCAGTACAGGCTGGTCTGAGACTGCAGTACAGGCTGGTCTGAGACTGCAGTACAGGCTGGTCTGAGACTGTGGTACAGGCCGGTCTGAGACTGCAGTACAGGCCGGTCTGAGACTGCAGTACAGGCTGGTCGGAGACTGGGCAGTGGTACCTACATCCAGGGCCGTAGCTCCCTCTGTGCCTGAGATGAGGATCTGGCCCTGAGGTTTATCTCTCATTTTGCTTCTTGGCTCTCTTGGGTGATAACCATCTGTATCATGTCTGGGTTTACGTGGTGTATATTTCCTTGCATTAAATGACTTGGATCTACTCCACAGTCATACAATTTGTAAAATTAATGAGTCAGCACCATATGAGCACTCAAAAGTAGTCTCCCTTGATGACTTCGCTGTGATTAAGGAAAACAATGAGCCAATCCGGTTGTCAGTTTATGTACCTCTATCAGAGCCCCTCTGACGGCTGTATAGACTGATATGGTTATGTGTATCACAGCTTCTGAGCTCGTGTGGGTGCGACACAAGCCCAGAGATTGGTGAGAGTGGCTATGAATAATTAAGTACGCTGTCAAATGACTATCTATGCATTATGAAATACACATAATAAGCGGGTGTAGTCCGTGTTCGTGGAGATAACACCAAGCGCCGATCGGATTCTGTCGATAAGAAAATACATCAGTCAGTAACATGATATGAATTTACGATATAATGACCTCTGGAGCGCACTAAAACAGCGCAGTCCAATTCTCAATAAGGGTATACATAAGCATGCTGCCACAAATATGCGATCAGCCCCGATTAAATAGTATACATTTAGAGAAGACACTTGGTATCTTGTATCAAATCGCACCGTCACAGTGAGTTCTCTGAATGATTTATGACTTAACCTGGCATTGACGGGGGAGGAATATTGCCCCCCCCCCCCCATGTCATATTTTTTGTTTAATAACAGGGAAATCTTTGTGCTGCCAAATGTATGGCACAATTTTTTGTCGACATCTATTGCGCAGAAAAAGCGAACCACCCGGTGTCTAGATTGGCTTAGATTGCGAACCACCCGGGGATCGAGAAATGAAAGACGAAAATATTCCAAGGCTGACCTTAAAACAAGTCGACTACCATTACCAGTTGGGTAAAGAGAGACGACGCTGTCGGTTTAGAGGCCCTATTCAAATACACATGGGCCTTATTTTTTACAGATGTCAAAATCAAACTCGAATATCTTTTTGATTAGATCATTGTGGTTGTTGTAACTGCTACCATACTTAATTTCAATGCCAAGCCATCAAAATGGCTATCTCAACTCAAATATAATGTTAAGGTGGGATAGTCCCTTTAAGTATGAGTAACTCATGACGTCATATTTTTTATTTACGTTTTTGGGCTTTTAGTAACCAGATACAGACAAATAAATGCCAGCACCGTATTTCTGAGACAAAACAAGCCTTTTATATTTATATTTATTCATTTCAAATTTTTACTTTATGTGACCTGACCTTGACCTGAGCTTGACACTATTTTCACTTAAATGATGTCAGATGGTAAAATGACTATCAATATTGAATTGTACGTCTAAAATAGCCAATAAAGCATGTGTCGCATGACTTTCGTAGATCTTCTGCGCATAGTGACCTTGTGTGACCTGACCTTGACCTTGACCTTTGCCAACAATCTCACTTTAGCTCATGCGGGATGTGTATTATACCTTTGGGAGCACATTGGGTGATCATGGTTGCAATCAAAGGCTTTGGTGGAAAGTACGGTCCATAAACTTAAATGCCTCGATTTTGACCTTTGACCCAACCTTGACCTGATGTGACCTTAATTCGAACAATTCGAGTATGTTTTAGCTGCGTCTCATTGCGAGCTTTCGAATGCCGCCTTGCGCGTCTCGCTGCGATCATTGGTTCCGGAGATAACCAGGGGAAAATATTTGTCCCCGGTCGCTGGCGTTCGGCTGTGACCCCGGTCAATGCCGGGTTAAACGTTTCAACACAATCCTTTTAAGTTCTGTAATTCTTTTTAATTCTTTTTGCACCGTTCTCTTACAGTTTACATAATTTGACATCCTTTTGTAATGGCCAAACTTGAAGAGTCTGGTTAATCCAAGCCACACCCATCATGACTCACACAATTTGTTCATCTCCGTCTGCGCGACAGATATTTAGAGCACTTAAAGCTTTCCACGGCACGCGAAGGAACGCCTTCTCCTGCAGTGACTGATGACCTTCTGTGGGCCGACTGTGTGCACATGCGGCCTCTGTGAGTTGTATATACTAAGCGCCGGGCGAAACACACGCCTGTCCATGATCATAAATACACACAAACTGATCCTGCACGACAAATGTGCTGTTCGATTTGACGCGCTGGGTGTCGGTGTGCAGCTCTGACGTTGGCCGTTGCCGCTCCCGGCGATGATGGATCCTCGCGTACCCTGGCAGCAGACGCTGTAACTTCAGTCTCCGATGGTTATAGGAGATGTCAGCCGGCTCACCAAGGCTAATGGGGCTGTTGCTGTGATTGTGTGGCGCTGCGGCGGGGCGGGGCGCCTCGGATGGCTGCCCACTAGTGGTGGTCTGACGCAATTCGTGCATCTCTCTGCCTGCTGTGTATCGTTCCCCACAGCCGTTAAGCATCCAGCCTAGGCTACCAGGCCATTCTCAGACAACAGAGATGGCCGAACACCATGCGCCGTTGCCATCTCGGCTCGTTTCAGTAGCGGAAAACGGTATGCTTGGCGTTATGGCGGCTCGAAATTCGAGAACAATGGGCTCATCTCGAGCCGCCCATTGCCTGTTCCCTCGTGTTTACCGCCTTTCACAAGCTTCATATTAGCGTGACCCAAAGCGTTTCGCCGACACAAAACATTTCAGCAAATTCTGAAGATCTGCTATGGATATACAAAACAAATATATATGCGAATTCAAAGAGCGTAGACTTCTGTAAACCTTCCTAATCTTAAAAATCACAGCACGATCTCAACAGTTTGAGCCATGGTAGGACTTAACAAAGCGGCATCACACTATCATAACACCTGGTATGGACAAAATAACTGTTTGAAAAACGCATGTCAACATTGAAAGAAAATACATCCAACAATCCGTTTTTTTATAAGATCAAGGTTAGCGACTTTAATTCAGGTTATTTCAACGGAACCCTTTTTATTTGGGTTTGACCATTAAAGCACTCTCCAATGTTACACTGGCTATTCCGAGTGTCGTGTCATCATTTGTAAGTGAAGACATGTTACAAATGACACTCAGCACATTGCACACAATAAGATCAGAGACAATAAATCAGAGACAAATCCCACACTCACAAACACACATGCACACGTACGCACACACAACACACCAGGGGCGGCGCCACGGATTTTTGTCATGGGGGGCAAGTCGAAATTTAGGGGGCCTCCATTTGAGAGGGGGCTTCCATTTGAAAAGGGGCCTTTGACCTCCATAGGGCTGCTCTCACCTTCCCTCTGGCGGGACCAGGGGCGTAGACAGAATTTCTCCCAGGGGGGGGGGGGGGGGATCAGAGGGACCCTCGTAGCCAAGGGGGGCCCACATAATTAAAATAGTACAGTATATTGTATGTTGTGACAAATAACTTTCGACAACGAAAAAACATATTTTTATTTTTGGGAGTCAAAACTCAAATTTTTGCAAATCCGCGATAGCCATTTCAATATAATGTTATTTCCTTTCTTTCGGCTTTTTTATTTGCAATTTGCTTCAAAACTAGATTGTCTACGATTTGTCAAACATTTATTGTTTTCCACCAAAAATGGCATGACATGACGTGATTAAAACGACATTATCTCCCAAAGTACTACACGATTTGCATTGAAATGTTGTGATAAGACGAAGAATGGATGCAGCATAAGGTACTGAAAGGTTAACGTCGATATCTATCATTGTTTTCAAGTTACTGAGAAAATCAGGGAGGGGGCAGATTCTGCCACCTCCAGCGGGGCACGGGTTAATCAAAATAATATCCTGAATCTTCTTCAGTTCGGATTGAGGAAACAACATAGAACGTACATGCCGATTGTGCACATGTTCGATGAAAATACAAAATATCTACAAAATAACGAAGTAACATGCTTCTTATATCTTGATTTACAGAAACCTTTGGATACCGTTTGCTTATAAATGTTCTTGAAAATAGTACACCACGTTGTGATACGAGGGGTTTCTACAACACGATAGAGTTATATCTTAACACGCACTCTGGAAGGCCTCGGATAATTACACGCCCTGGTGGGGGGGGGGCGGATTCCGCCCCCTCCCCCCCCCCCCTCCCCCCCCCCCCCCCCCCCTAAGATCTAAAAAAAAAACACGTAACGTAGCGACAACTGGAAAACGGAGTTAGATAGCTCGAGACAAGCGCTATGGAAGGTATGTCTGTCTTTTTTAGGTCAGGTCAATATTGAGCGCACCAGAGGTCATCGAAGGTCAGATTGTCCAGTCTTAGGACTTCGCCCGAGAAACCCCCAAATATCTCGGAAACTATGATAGCTAGGAACACACGAAAAAGGCAATTGTAAGCTCTTTAAATATTTAATCGCCATCTGTGTCCTCAAATTTGAGCTCAGGTCAATATTTTAGGCTCCAGAGGTCATCACATGTAAAAAAACATGTTTTTGGCAAAACAGTTTTACGCAAATAACTTTGTACCTAATGAAGATAAGGCACTCATTTTGTACGCCATCGTGTCAGTCTCGTCAAGGCGCTTCTAATTCAAAATCGTAGAAGGATAAAGATTTCCACCGGGGAGTCGCTCAGGAAAGTACGTGCCAACGTATTTGTCCGGATGTGTGTCCAGACGAGATCTTTGGCCACCTCTGCAGATCGACGCTGCAGTTATTGGTTCGGAAGATAACCAGGGGCGAAAACGCCACCCCAGCCAATGGTGTTCGGCTGAAACCCCAGCCAATGCCAGGTTAACCCGCGAGTCACTGGGGGGCTTTTTTTAGCCCCCCCCCCCCTCTTAGGAATATTGGGAATATCTCAACAACTAATGCAGATATCGATGCCAAACTTTCAGTACCTCTCCGGGCATCATTCTGACACCCTTTGTGCAAAAAAAAATGTCTGAAAGTTTGCGAGATATAGTGAATTTAGTGACGTCACTAAGCACGATTTTGACACCAAAAAAAATCAGCTAAACTTTACCACACCGTACAAATGCCACATTTGAAGCAAAATGCAATCGAAAAACTCTAAAGGGTAGAACATTGTAAGGGCTCTATACCAGCTATCTCGAAATTTCGAAAATTTTGGTTTTTGACCCCACAAATAAAAACAAAATATTGGAAAAGTACCCATATATTTTTTTTTAATATAAAAAAACGGAATATATGTCAGATAACGGCATATGGGCAACTACCATACCAAATTTCAAAACGATATCATCTTTTTTGACTGACATGGCATATAAAGTATGGCTAAATCATGACGTCATATTTTGAAATTGCGTTTTTGGCTTTTATTGACCAGATACAGACAAATAAATGCCAGCACTGTATTTGTGTTTAGATAAAACTGATAAAACTGAAACATGCTTTTTCATCTATATTTATCAATTTCAAATTTTGGCCTTCAGTGACCTAAACTTGACCTGAACTTGACACTAACTTCACATAAGAAAGTCAGGTGGTAAAATTACTATCACTATCGAATTATATGCGTAAAAGCATCCATAAAACATGTGCTGCATGACTTTCGTAGATATTTTGTGTGTAGTGACCTTTTGTGACCTGACCTTGACCTTGATCTTTCCCAACAATCTCACTTTTGCTCATGTGGGATATGTATCATACCTTTGAAAGCACTTCGGGTGATCATAGGCACAATCGAAGGCCATGGATGGTAAGTATTGTCCATAAACTCAAATACCTCGATTTTGACGTTTGACTTGACCGAGACCTGCATGTGACCTTAGTTTGGATTTTTGAGTATGTGTTAGGCTTACCTCATTGAGCGCTTTCGAATGCCGCCTTTGGCGTCCCGCTGCTATCATTGGTTCTGAAGATACCAGGGGGCTACCCCCCCCCCCCCACGCATAGGGAACCACCATTCCACCCACCCCCACGCACGCATTTATGCGTAGGGAACCAGCATAGGGAAATTCGTTAAAGGGACACTCCCACCTTAACATTAGTTTTGAGTTGAGATAGCCATGTTGTTGGATTTGCATTGAAATTAAGTAGGGTAGCAGTTAAAACAACCACATAGGTATAATCAAAAATAAATTCATGCTTTGTCTTGACAATTGTAACGAATAAACCCCACGTGTATTTGAATAGGGGTCTAAAGCCGATGACGTCACCTCTCTTTACCAAATGGTGATGATAGTCGACTTGTGTTAAGGTTAGACTTGGAGATATTAGCGTGTTTCAAATGGTTTGGTAATTGGTTTGTTTTGTATTCAAAGCGCCAGAATTGTCTCGAAATAATTGTGTCATACTTTGGCAGCGTAGAGGATTTCTGTATAGCTCTCTAGAGCTCAATACGACGTCATCAACCCAAATATTAAAACTTAACTTTTTATGAAATTGAGCACTGTTTGCGAGAAACAAATGTTATAATCGTGTTCGGCAGCAATTACTTCATATTTTGCACCACAAACCTTGACCTTGATCATACAAGTACATTTGACAACTTTTGGGAAGGTGGCAGTGTCCCTTTAAATTACAAGTGTGTTAAATAGTGTCGGAGATGGGTTGGTTTTAATTTGGGATCGATTTGCAAGTCCAACAAGTCCCAACAAGTCCAACAAGTCAAAGTCCATAAATCTCCATCTACCAATCAAATCTCCATCCATCTATCGGATTGCGACGCGGAGCGAGCACAAGGCGCTAGTCCCTCCTATAATCTATTTCAGTAGTGTCCGTTTTGCACTCTAAACACAGCACCGAAAACCACTCCGTCCGTGAATGGAATGCGGGTTAAGCACGTGCGTTAGTGAGGTGGAGTCTTTCGTCCAGGAGATTGCCGATAATCAAATCCGAGCCGAGGTCCCAGCCGGCCTGTGGTGCAGGGGCAGGGAGGGGTGTTGGTGGAAGGGGGTCATGCTGGGGGAAGGGTGATGGAAGAGGAGGTGGCGGAGGGGGGGGGGGGGGGTACGAACCAACAATGAATGGGCCTCGAAACCAGCTCAAAAAGGCACCGAAAATCCGTCCAGGGCCGCTGCAACTCGGCACGTATCAGTAGCTGCACATACTGCACCGGCGTCATGACGTCACTGAATTCACGTGCCCTTGTGAGCATGGAGCCTCCGTCCGGAGTATCCCGAGAAATATTCATAGTTGAGCGGTGTCTGTAGTTCTGAGCTGGGAAAACAGCCAACAATCTGTATGTAATTCACGTGGCTTTGTGCATAGGGAACCTCCATTCCGGAGATATTCGTTAATTTACAAGTGCGTTAAATAGCTATAGCTATGTGTCTGAGATGGGTTGGTTGGAATTCGAGATGGATTGGGGGTGAAGTAAAAAAGAAGTGCAGTCAATAGTCAAAATAGTCAACAACAAAAAAGTATGAAAAAGTTGAAAAAGTAAAAAAAAAGTCGAAAAAGTAAAAAAAATCGCAAAAGTCGAGCCCCGCCAGCCCCGCAAGCCTCATAAGTCCCCCAAGCCCGACTAGTAAAAAATACAAATATCCATCCATCTATCGGGATTGCGAATCTATGAGATTGCGACGCGGAGCGAGCACCAGGTGCTAGTCTATATTACTATTTGATAAGCGTCTGTCGGTCTGTCGGTCTGTCGGTCTGTCGGTCTGTCGGTCTGTCGGTCTGTCGGTCTGTCGGTCTGTCGGTCTGTCGGTCTGTCGGTCTGTCGGTCTGTCGGTCTGTCGGTCTGTCGGTCTGTCGGTCTGTCGGTCTGTCGGTCTGTCGGTCTGTCGGTCTGTCGGTCTGTCGGTCTGTCGGTCTGTCGGTCTGTCGGTCTGTCGGTCTGTCGGTCTGTCGGTCTGTCGGTCTGTCGGTCTGTCGGTCTGTCGGTCTGTCGGTCTGTCGGTCTGTCGGTCTGTCGGTCTGTCGGTCTGTCGGTCTGTCGGTCTGTCGGTCTGTCGGTCTGTCGGTCTGTCGGTCTGTCGGTCTGTCGGTCTGTCGGTCTGTCGGTCTGTCGGTCTGTCGGTCTGTCGGTCTGTCGGTCTGTCGGTCTGTCGGTCTGTCGGTCTGTCGGTCTGTCGGTCTGTCGGTCTGTCGGTCTGTCGGTCTGTCGGTCTGTCGGTCTGTCGGTCTGTCGGTCTGTCGGTCTGTCGGTCTGTCGGTCTGTCGGTCTGTCGGTCTGTCGGTCTGTCGGTCTGTCGGTCTGTCGGTCTGTCGGTCTGTCGGTCTGTCGGTCTGTCGGTCTGTCGGTCTGTCGGTCTGTCGGTCTGTCGGTCTGTCGGTCTGTCGGTCTGTCGGTCTGTCGGTCTGTCGGTCTGTCGGTCTGTCGGTCTGTCGGTCTGTCGGTCTGTCGGTCTGTCGGTCTGTCTGTCTGTCTGTCTGTCTGTCTGTCTGTCTGTCTGTCTGTCTGTCTGTCTGTCTGTCTGTCTGTCTGTCTGTCTGTCTGTCTGTCTGTCTGTCTGTCTGTCTGTCTGTCTGTCTGTCTGTCTGTCTGTCTGTCTGTCTGTCTGTCTGTCTGTCTGTCTGTCTGTCTGTCTGTCTGTCTGTCTGTCTGTCTGTCTGTCTGTCTGTCTGTCTGTCTGTCTGTCTGTCTGTCTGTCTGTCTGTCTGTCTGTCTGTCTGTCTGTCTGTCTGTCTGTCTGTCTGTCTGTCTGTCTGTCTGTCTGTCTGTCTGTCTGTCTGTCTGTCTGTCTGTCTGTCTGTCTGTCTGTCTGTCTGTCTGTCTGTCTGTCTGTCTGTCTGTCTGTCTGTCTGTCTGTCTGTCTGTCTGTCTGTCTGTCTGTCTGTCTGTCTGTCTGTCTGTCTGTCTGTCTGTCTGTCTGTCTGTCTGTCTGTCTGTCTGTCTGTCTGTCTGTCTGTCTGTCTGTCTGTCTGTCTGTCTGTCTGTCTGTCTGTCTGTCTGTCTGTCTGTCTGTCTGTCTGTCTGTCTGTCTGTCTGTCTGTCTGTCTGTCTGTCTGTCTGTCTGTCTGTCTGTCTGTCTGTCTGTCTGTCGGTCGGTCGGTCGGTCGGTCGGTCGGTCGGTCGGTCGGTCGGTCGGTCGGTCGGTCGGTCGGTCGGTCGGTCGGTCGGTCGGTCGGTCGGTCGGTCGGTCGGTCGGTCGGTCGGTCGGTCGGTCGGTCGGTCGGTCGGTCGGTCGGTCGGTCGGTCGGTCGGTCGGTCGGTCGGTCGGTCGGTCGGTCGGTCGGTCGGTCGGTCGGTCGGTCGGTCGGTCGGTCGGTCGGTCGGTCGGTCGGTCGGTCGGTCGGTCGGTCGGTCGGTCGGTCGGTCGGTCGGTCGGTCGGTCGGTCGGTCGGTCGGTCTCGGTCGGTCGGTCGGGTCGGTCGGTCGGTCGGTCGGTCGGTCGGTCGGTCGGTCGGTCGGTCGGTCGGTCGGTCGGTCGGTCGGTCGGTCGGTCGGTCGGTCGGTCGGTCGGTCGGTCGGTCGGTCGGTCGGTCGGTCGGTCGGTCGGTCGGTCGGTCGGTCGGTCGGTCGGTCGGTCGGTCGGTCGGTCGGTCGGTCGGTCGGTCGGTCGGTCGGTCGGTCGGTCGGTCGGTCGGTCGGTCGGTCGGTCGGTCGGTCGGTCGGTCGGTCGGTCGGTCGGTCGGTCGGTCGGTCGGTCGGTCGGTCGGTCGGTCGGTCGGTCGGTCGGTCGGTCGGTCGGTCGGTCGGTCGGTCGGTCGGTCGGTCGGTCGGTCGGTCGGTCGGTCGGTCGGTCGGTCGGTCGGTCGGTCGGTCGGTCGGTCGGTCGGTCGGTCGGTCGGTCGGTCGGTCGGTCGGTCGGTCGGTCGGTCGGTCGGTCGGTCGGTCGGTCGGTCGGTCGGTCGGTCGGTCGGTCGGTCGGTCGGTCGGTCGGTCGGTCGGTCGGTCGGTCGGTCGGTCGGTCGGTCGGTCGGTCGGTCGGTCGGTCGGTCGGTCGGTCGGTCGGTCGGTCGGTCGGTCGGTCGGTCGGTCGGTCGGTCGGTCGGTCGGTCGGTCGGTCGGTCGGTCGGTCGGTCGGTCGGTCGGTCGGTCGGTCGGTCGGTCGGTCGGTCGGTCGGTCGGTCGGTCGGTCGGTCGGTCGGTCGGTCGGTCGGTCGGTCGGTCGGTCG
>JAXIVJ010007059.1:30000-57500 GCA_036785665.1 Chirona hameri
CACCATAGATCAGAATGATGGGCAGCAACAGCATACTCACTGGACTGCATGATAGATGCGTCAGCCACGTCAAGGCATGCTGTCGACGCACGCTTATGATATATGACGGACATCTATCTAATCTGGGGAGTGGGCAGAGATGACCTCGACACCACATACGACCCTAGACAGCGGACGCTCACGCCTTCCAGCAGGACATTCTCAGACGCTGACACACCAGCAGCGCCATGGAGACGGTAAAACGTTACCGGTTTGTGTTTAGTACAGGATGTATGCACCAAACGGCCAGTACTGCAGTGGTGCTATTCTCAGCATTCCGCCTGAAAACTTGTGGTCTCGCGAGTCTGTCTCGATATGGATGTATTACGAGTAGAGATGCAAATTGCAGGACCACGGAGCCGGCGCTGGGCCCAAATTCAGGCCCGGCGTGCCTGAAGCTGTGTCTGAACTCAGGCTTGCCGGTCTCATGACGGGCTCAGCACAAGTTATCAATAAAAAAATAAAAAAATAAAAATAAATATTGGCAGAAGTCAGAACATACATGCTTAAATATCAGGATAAATTGAGAAAAGAATATACAACAGTAAAACACCATATCATAGCAAATAACAATGTTACAGCTTACAAATTAAAAGTGATAACTGGTACGACCTAGTAAGGAGTGGACACTGGACACACCAGTGAAACTTAATAAATCAAACTACAGGGCAGTGGCGTATTTAAGGGGGGGCCATGGGGGCCATGGCCCCCCCTTGGCGCCGAAGTCACACTCCAGAATATGATGTGTCCATTCGGCACGGACTCCATTTGTGTGTTAAAAAAAATGGTGTGCTTTTTTCAAAAAAAATTGTGTGCTTTGAAATTTGAGCCATTTTCTGGACTTTTTGGGTCCAAATAATTTTACTCTCTTCATATTTGTTCAGGAAATTTGCTCTCTTTTCGCCTGATCTTACCGACATTGTAGTTAAAATATAATTCAATTTTCCTCACAAGGATTTAATATCTATTACAAATCAGGATTTTTTACTTTCCAAGTAAAATAATTTTAAAAAAAAATCTTAACCAAGTTGGTGCAGAATGTCATATTGGTTGGTTGTTTTGCTTGGACGAGGTGAAAATGACTATATTAACCCTCGCCCAACGGGGGCTGACAGCCCCCCCCCCCCGAGGTTTTTCTTGAATAACTTTTTACACATGCGGCGTATCTTGCTACAATTTTTGGTAGCTGAGTTTACAACAATTATACGTAAGCTGTTAACATTTAATTGAAATTAGTTGAGTAGTTTGGGAAATAATCATGTTTTGATGTCATGTTGGTGGAAAAACTGAAAATGGCAATCTCGGATTTTCAGACTTGGGTTTTTGACCCCTAAAATAAAACAAAAACTTTTTTTGTGTGTGTGGAAAAATCCCCACAAAATAAAAAAAATTGCAAAGATGTTAGAAAAACCGGAATATATGTGAGAACTGAGCATGGACAATACACATACCACATTTCAAAGCAATATCTTTATTTTTGACTGAGTCATTTTTGTAATAACTTTTTTGACAAGATACGAACAAATAATTACCTTTTCTGTATTTCTGAGCCAAAACTGGTCTAGGAATATTACTTTTTATTTACATTTATCAATTTCTAATTTTGAGGTTTTCTGAAGAGCAAAATCGCTGTTTTGGACGTGGTAAATCCGAGGTCATTCACTTGACCTGTAAGGTCAACCGTTGACCTGAAACCTAAAAAAACGCATACTATTAGATTCCTCTCACGACAGGCAACATGCTGGTTCTTACCGAATTGCTCTAAGTTGCTTGGTTTGGAAGTTAACGGGGAGACCTGTCAGGCCCCCCGTAGGGCGAAGGTGAAAAAAGTGTCCGTAGGGCGAGGTTGAAGCCTCTAGACATTGCCACCTTGCTGAAAGTTGTCAAATATAAGTTGCATATCCATAAATTTGTATGTGCATAATTGAATGTGTTATACCCATAAATGTGTGTGTGTGTGTGTGTGTGTGTGTGTGTGTGTGTGTGTGTGTGTGTGTGTGTGTGTGTGTGTGTGTGTGTGTGTGTATTCGTGCATCAGTGTGTATGGGTGCGTGTGGTGGATGTAAATAAATGTGTAGATTTGCTTCTACTGCTGCAAACGGCCTGGCAAACGGGCTGGTAGGGCCTGACAAAGTTTAGCCGATTTTGGTGTCAAAATCGTGTTTAGTGACGTCACTAAATTCACTATATCTCGAGAAAAAAATTCTGACTCCCAGTGCCCAGTGCTCTGTGCCCGAGAAAGCCCAGTGCTCTGAATGTCGAAGTGAAGAAATTCATCCAAGCGCGGGTAAACGGCGGGAGTAACTATGACTCTCTTTGGCGGCCGAATCGGCGGCATTCGAAAGGATGACGTCGGACCGGACACCCCACCTCCACGTGGTGGCCGCCGGTAACCCCGTCCCAACAGAGTGGGGGCCAACGGGGTGACGGGACCCTCCCCCGTCGGGCTGCCAACCCGACGAGGGCATCATACTGGTCCCAAAACAAATCAAGCCAGCCGGCCTCTGCAGCGGGGCAGCCCGCCGCAACCGGTAAAACAAAATCCGGACCAGGGGGAATCTCTGGGACAACCTCCGGGGCTGTCGTCCCACCGATGCGATCATTGTTCTCGAACGTTTACGACGAAAACGGGCAGAGGGGTGCACTCAAGAAGAGCCCACCCAGAAGAGTACCACAGAGGCGTAGCTGACGAGCTAGCGGCGCAGACCAAAACCAGATGGGGCCCAGAGCAGGACCACCTCCTCGCACAGAAGGAGCTTGAATTCGAAGCCAAGAAGGTGAGATTTATGAACGTGGCGCTGAAAAAGGAGTTCCCAGAAAGGTCACTAGACGCGATAAAGGGAAGACGTAAACAAGCGACATACATTGCCACCCGGAATCGCCTCAGAACGGAAAAGGCAAGAGGTCAGGAGCCCCCTCAACAAGGGGCAACGGCCGAGGAAAATCCGACCCAGGATGAGGCGGAACTGGGCGAGAGTGACGCTCCCCCAAACGATGCAAAAATCCGGGACCACCGAAAAACAATCCAAGAAAAGCTTAGGGCATTGACATCAGCTCCCGAGCCAACTTCATGGCAGGAACAGATCCTGGACCAGGCAATCACCACAATGAACATGGACAACGAACAGGAGATGAGAGGACCTACTAGACAAACATGCAGAAGCGATAGTTAGACCACCAACTCGCAGAGAAAGAAAACGCATGAAGTGGAGGCAAAAGAACCAATCAAGACGGCGTCAAGTGGACCCGGCCAACCTGACCCCAAAAGAAATAAGACGCCTCCAGTACAGAAAGCTCCAGGGCATTTTCAAGAAGAATCTGAAAAAAGGAGCGGCCATGGTCCTGTCTGGGAACTGGAAGCAACTCAATGACCAAGCCCCCGCATCTCCCTGGAAAAACAAGAAGCTTTTTGGGGGAAGCTATTTGCGACACCAAGCGAAGAGGACGGAAGAGATACCAATCCGCCCCCAACGCCGGACACATCTCCGATCGCGGCCCCGATCTCAGAGGATGAGATCGTGCGAGCCACCAAAGCGACAAAGCTGGAATCCTCCCCCGGACCAGACGCAAATCACCATCCGCCAACTCAGGTCCATCCCACCCTGAGAGTGATGATGAAAATAATGAACCTGTGGCTGTATGCCGAATACGTACCAAAGAAGATGCGACACTCAAGGACGACCTTGATCCCGGAAGTACCAAAGCCATCCGAACCCTCGCAGTACCGACCGATTTCGGTCGCGTCGGTGCTCGTACGACTGTTCTGCAAGATCATTGCGAAGCGGTGCGAGAAGTACAGGCCGCTTGACCAGCTGCAAAGAGCGTTTATGAGAGCGGACGGATGCGCCGAAAACATCGCTCTGGTGGACGCTCTGCTATGGAGATCGAGAACGGCAATAAAGCCGCTGTGCATAGCATCCGTGGACCTGGCAAAGGCATTCGACAGTGTGTCGCACGCCTCAATACTGAGAGCAATGAGACGTCTGTCGCTGCCAGACCCGGTGTGCAAGATTGTTGAATCATTATACTCAGGATCAACAACAGAGATCCGCCGCGACTCAATCGTGAACGTTGCGCGGGGAGTAAGACAAGGTGACTCATTATCACCTTACCTGTTCAACGCGGTGCTGGACGAGGCGGTGAGTCGCCTCAAGGATGGACCAATGGAAGACCTCCCGCCGATCATCGCGTTCGCAGATGATGCCATCATAATGAGCAGAACACCAAGGATGCTGCAGAACCGCCTGGACAGGTTCGTCGAAACTCTATCCCCAACGGGGCTGCGGCCAAAACCCGCCAAGTGCTCATCCCTGACCATCCTGGCAGACGGTAAGCACAAGAAGACCGTGGTCGACCAAGACCAGAGATATATTGTAAACGGGAAAACCATCCCCACCCTCGGACCAAACAATCCCATCACCTACCTCGGTGTGGAAATTGGAGCAGGAGGAGTGGCAGCCACCGCTCCCCGGAAGCTCCAGGAAGGCCTGGAAAACATCTCAAAGGCCCCACTGAAGCCCCAGCAGAGGTTGAAGTTGCTAAAAGTAAACCTGCTGGCTGGCCTCACGCACACGCTGGTGCTGGGCAAAACCACCAGGATGCAACTAAAGAAAATGGACAGAACGATCAGGGAAGCGGTACGGCAGTGGCTCCACCTACCGAGAGACACGCCAACTCCATACTTTCATGCAAGGATCACCGATGGAGGGGTTGGGTGTAGAGCCGCTGGCAGTAGTACCCGCCCGAGCAGGGAAGAGGTTTGAAAACCTCAAAGACTCAGATCATCCATATATCAAACTAGTCAACGAAAGTGGATACCTGAAAACAAAAGCTGGACTGACTGGCGGTGCGGTCCAGCCGAATGACCTGTACGCAAAGATAAGACAAGATCTCCTCCAGAAAGTGGATGGTGTCGGACTGCGGGCGGCCACGGCCATTCCAGGCACGAATGCCTGGATAGACCAGGGTGGCCGTCTGCAAACGGGAAGCGGATTTATCGGCGCGGTGAAAACAAGAGGAAGCCTGTACCCGACCGCCTCCAGAACGAGCAGAGGGAGAGAGAAGCCGTTCCTGTGCGACGCAGGTTGTGTGCGCCCGGAAACGCTGGGACACATCTCAGACGTGTGTGAGAACGCACGGTCCAAGAACCCACCGGCACAACCGAGTGGCGAACTATGTCGAGAAGCGACTCAAAGAATTAGGCTACCAAACGCAGCAAGAACCCCAAATCCAGACCCCGGAAGGACTCCGAAAGCCGGATATCGTAGCTTTCAAGGGCAGAAGAACAGCGGTCATTGATGCCCAGATCCTAGCCGACCACGCGAACCTGAACAACCGCCACAGAGCCAAGTCGGAATACTACAAGACGGCGGCAATCCGGGAATGGCTAGACGGGAGGTAACTAAAGCAGAAGCGTCTGTTTGCATGTTGGTCTTTGTTGATTGTCGCGAGCGTCCCAAATGTCGAGACAGTGGAATAAAAATAAAATCTTTAAAAAAAAATGTATGCTAACACCTGCGCGATGTCCGGACCGAGTTAGTACGGCATTCACTGGTACCTGAGCCCGAGTTATGGCCCGAGCACCCGTCATCCGAATTCGCACTTGAATGCTAGCGTGCTGGGGATCGATCTGCGTCAGTACGGTTGCAGCTGGGTGTGTGTCAAAGCACTATGTGCGGTTTTTGGCTCGAGCAGCCGCTGAGGGCAAGTGCCAACCCCAACTTCCAAGTAGTGCAGACTGGGCAACGGCTTCGGCCGGCTAACGGGGCTCTGGCTTTCACAGGCCCACCTAGGTTGCCATCCTGGGTGGAGTCCTTCAAATACTCGGCACAACTCCATTAACAAACAAAGATTCGGACAACCTGGCAGCCTCCGCACCAGGCCCGAGTATTACTAGCCGAGGAGAAGCAGCCGGCCCGAACACCGGGGCCGGCCGGAATGGCGCCGCCGCAAATACTGATCGTGGGCGGAAGGGAGTTGTGAGTGGCGGAGTGAGTAGTCCCGAGGCGAGGCGCGAGGCGCGGAGAAAAGCGAGACAAGAGGAGAAACGAGCACGGTTGAGCGGGAAGGACGAGGCGAGCAGAGGCTCGGGAACCGAGACTGGCGGTGCGAGGGGTGGCGAGGCGAGTGAGGCGGTGAGAGGCGAGTTGAGAGGCGAGCCGAGTGGCGAGACGAGCGGAGTGACAAGTGGTGTCGTGAGAGGGGTGATGAGCAGTGGGACAGCGATGAGAGATACCGATAAAGACAAAGCAGTACCGATGATGACTAACCAATGCAGCCAATGTCACCGGCTGTTCGCGACATATACGGGTCTCCGCACACATCAGAGGAAAACCCATGAGGCATACTTCCACAGTGAGGTAGCCTCATCGCGGGCCCGCCTGGTGAAAATCAGGTGGGACCCGGACGAGATACGCCTCATGGCCATCGAGGAGGCAAAGTTAACACGGCAGGGTGTGGGAGCGATGAATCAGGCACTCGTTGCTAAGTTTCGACACAGGACTCTTGAGGCCATTAAGGGCCGTCGGAGGCAACCGGCTTACAGAGCCGTGGTAAGAGAGATCCTGACCAATACTAATTCCTCTCAGTCGACCGGCCGTCCGACGCCGGCCGACTCTAGTCCAATCCAACAGAATATGACTAGCCCGGAAATGAATCAACCGGATCCTCCCGGCGAGCCTGCACAGGACGCAGGCGAGGCTCACGACTCCTGGAGAAGGAGCGTGGCCGAATACCTATTTCAGCTGAATGATGCGATCGGGGACGGTGTCGACAACACCGCCCCCTGGGGCTTGAAACTATTGCTGGACGCCCTGCGGTTGATAAACCGAGAGGACCCTATTAACACAACCTCTGACCATCAGATCCGAAGTGCTCTCGATCTGCGCCGATGAGATAACTAAACCGGCCGCTCGGAGACCTCGGCGCAAGCGGCCTCGGCCGCCGGCGCCTGGGTTGACGAGACGGCAGCAGAGACGCGCAGAGTACGCCGCGTGCCAAACAGCGTACCGTAACGACCGTAAGAGATGTGCCCAAACGGTCACCAATGGGCACTGGCGGTATGAGACGATCTCAGCGCCGCCTAACGTTTCCAAAGAGGAACAAGAGGCGTACTGGGGCCGGTTGTTCACGCAGCCGAGCGTGAATGATGATCGGCCAGTCCATCCGGTCCGAGGGCCCCAGTGGGGAGTTGCACATCCTATCTCCCTTGACGAGGCCCAAACTATTCTGAATAAGATGGCGAGGGACTCGGCCGCCGGTCCAGATGGGACGACGGTGCGGCAGTTGAGGAAATGTCCGAAGCGGACACTCGCGCTATGTCTGAATCTATGGCTATTCACGTCTTACGTGCCAACCAGATTCAGGCATGCGCGAACCACATTGATACCGAAGTCACCAGGAGTGACGACACCGGATCGGTTTCGGCCGATCACGGTGTCACCTGTCCTCGTAAGGTTGTTTTCCAAGGTTCTGGCAGCAAGGGCTGCGGTCCAGTGTGAGCTCAATCAAGCGCAAAGAGCCTTTATAAAGGCAGATGGCGCCGCTGAGAACGCCTGGCTGCTGGATGCGAGGATAAAGATGTCACGTCGTGACCGTCAGCCGTTAGCGATAGCTTGGTTGGACGTGGCAAAGGCGTTCGATAGTGTATCACATCAGACTATCGGGCGCGCAGCAGAAAGGATCGGCATCCTGCCGCCTGTCGTGGAGGTGATCAGGTCTATGTACCATGGTGCCTCCACGGAGATACGGCGGGATACGCTGATTAGAACGACCCGAGGAGTAAGGCAAGGGGATCCCCTGAGCCCGCTGCTCTTCAATGCAGTCATTGACGAGGCAGTGTCGGCCATGGCGGAAAGAGGTGATGAGGAAGGAGTGGGTGATGACGAGACGAGAGAGAGTGGCGGCACTGAAGGACCCAATATCCTAGCCTTCGCCGATGACATAGTAGTGTTGGCCAGAACACCGGCCATGCTTGAGTAAAAGGTTCAGTCCCTCACCGACGAGCTAAAGAGGGCAGGACTTACTATCAGTGCGACAAAGTGTCAGGTGCTAGTCACCAGGGTTGACGGGAAGCACAAGCGAGTGTACGTTGACGCAGAGGCACAAGTGTGCGTAGACGGGAACGCCCTGCCGAATATTGGCACAGAGGGCTCCGTAAAGTATCTCGGCCTATCTTACACACACACAGGCCTGTCCGGTGCGACTGGGGAAAAACTCCGCGAACAGCTGAAGGAGATAACCCACGCACCCCTGAAGCCCCATCAGCGATTGTATTTGCTGAAGGGCTTCGTGATCCCGGCTTCGTCTCACACTTTGGTATTGGGACAAGCTAGGAGTACTGTATTGAAGCGACTCGACCAAACGGTCCGTAGGAATGTCCGACAATGGCTTCACTTGCCGAAGGACACTACAGACGCGTTTATCCACGCGCGTTTGCGGGATGGCGGACTTGGAGTTCCGGAGCTTCGGGTTACGGTCCCCATGCATCGCGCTCGCCGAGCACAAAACATCGCCACGTCCGCGTACGCTCCGGTGCGGCGGATGGCAAAGGCTCCGTATTTTACGGACCTTTTGGCGAGGTGCAAAGCAGCCACGCGTGGAGGAATCGTGCTCAGCACGGGCGAGTCGATTCACAGATACCATCGCCAAACACTTCTCGAGACGGCAGACGGACGTGGCCTCGCGGCTGCGGCTGTCGTGCCGGAATCAAACGACTGGGTTTCGAGCCCATGCCCGGTTGTGCGTGGTAGTCACTACGTGGGTGCAGTCAAGGTGCGAGGCAGTCTCCTCGCAACCGGACAACTGTAGGTACGCACCGCCCGCGCGCAGGGTGGCGGTTTGGTGCGATGTGACGCGGGGTGCTCCAAAGCGGAGACTGGCGCACATCTCCCAGACGTGCCCACGTACCGCGGACGCACGTACCTGCCGCCATGACCGGGTGCTCGACCTTTCAATGAAATTTCTCAAAGACATGGGTGGAAATGTCATCCGGGAGCCATCCATCCCGACCCCGGCAGGTGTCCGTAAACCGGACATCATTCTAATCATGGGCAAAGAGAGGACGAGTGGTGAGAGCGAGAGACGGAGAGGTGGAGAGCGGAGTGGTGATGATGAGCATGATCGGATCAGAAATGAAAGGAGAGGTGAGGAGAGGAGATGCCGGGCAGCTGTCCTGGACGTCCAAGTATCGGCTGACGGGCTTGATCTGGACAAGGCCCACCAGAGGAAAATAGAGTATTACGATCAGCCCGCAATCCGAGACTATGTAGCTGAAAAAGCTGGCGTCGTTCCCAGTGATGTCGAGTTCGGATCAGTTACGCTGAACTGGCGGGGAGGCTGGAGTGTCCGCGAGTCCGCGAGACATTTGGAAGACTTAGGTCTTCGGACTCACCACCTCCGCCTCCTGACGGTCCGAACCGTGGAGGGGACTCACCGAATTTACAAACAGTTCATGGCGTCGACTGAGCGGCGTTCATCCCGGCCGACTTGGTGGTCGGGACGAATGATGGGAGGGAGACCTCCTTAAAGACCGGCCCTAACTCCGGAGCGACGTCCTTAGCCCCTGGACGTGAAATAGGGGCGAATAATGCACCTGTTGGTGCTTTCTACGTTTTGTCCTGTCTATATGTCGCGAGATGTCCTTTGTCCGCTATCCAATAAAACAGAAAACCCGGATCATCGCACGCAGATCCAAAATAAACAGCACAGATAGCCAAATGCCTCGTCATCTAATTAGTGACGCGCATGAATGGATCAACGAGATTCCCACTGTCCCTATCTACTATCTAGCGAAACCACAGCCAAGGGAACGGGCTTGGAATCGTCAGCGGGGAAAGAAGACCCTGTTGAGCTTGACTCTAATCTAATCTGACATCTCATATCATCATGGGATAAGTCCCACCCATCAAAGAAGCTCGCTTGTCAGTCGGACATGCGGCTTCAGAGATGGAAGCCAAGCGTCACTCCGGGCCGCTCATACTCAGATTTTCCCCCATATACCAGCCATGGAAGAATTCGCTCGTTAACCCTCGGCAGTGCAGCGTCCGATCAGTGCGTGACCGTGCAGGGGGGGTACGACCCCCCTAGCGTTTCGCCCCTAATTAGGCTAGAGCTTCGATTCAAAAACGAGCGTGTTGCTTGTCACGAGAGAAAGCCATTGATATCCGATTTTAAGGTTATAGGTCATTAGATGACCTCTGAGGTCATGTCAATGACCCAAAATTCAACAAAGTTATAAATGCTTATAAATTGAATTTAATCGAGCTAGAATCGCGAATGAGCATATAATTATGCTAAATGGGTGCCAAATTTGAAATCTGCGTCACAAAAAGTCCTAGAAACTGCCAAATTCCAAAAAGGTCATGTCAGGTCATGTCAGGTCATTTGAGGTCAGTGACCTCGGTTGACCTGTGGGGGCGCATGACCCCAGTGGAGCATATAATTATGTAAAATGGATCCTATATTTGAAATCAGCGTCACAAAATGCCTTAGAAACTGCCAGAAGCTAAAAAAAAAATGTGGTCATCGGAGGTCAGTGACCTCGGTTGACCTCTGAAAAGGTCAATCGAGGTCACAATATCAATGGAAACCACAACTGTCACCTGGAAACACAATGTGCATATGCTCCTGAACAACAAACACTATGCAACTGCACAAGATACAAGGATCAATACTACGGGACGCCATTTGCGCCTGACATGACCTTGAAATACAGGTCAAAGGTCACGGGTCATGTGACCTACAACTTAAAAATTTCAGAAAATGTGTCAAATTGTTCACAAGTAGGGTACTGAAAGTTTCATCGCAATCGGTTGATATTTACGCGGGTTATTCCCGAAAAACCGAGGGGGTGGCATCCAACCCCCTGCATTGGCGAGGGTTAAAGGGAAGTGTCGACCTTGAAAGATTCCTTGGAACAGTGGCGTATTTAAGGGGGGCCATGGGGGCCATGTCCCCCCCCCCCCCCCTTGGCGCCGAAGTCACACTCCAGAATATGATGTGTCCATTCGGCACGGACTCCATTTGTGTGTAAATTTCAAGATAACCAGGACAAAGTTTTTGTTTACTGATAATTCAAGCGGTTTTATACGTATTATCTATATGGTTCATGAACAAAATAAGCATTGTCTACCTATACCTCTTTGAATATTACAATGGGACTTTAAATTATAGCAATCCATTAGCAATCCACAAATCATCCATAGATAACCTTCTCATTTGGACATGTGCTATGCCATCAAGCATGCTTTTTCTTTTCTGTCTATTCCTATTTTAAGAGTTTAAGGCTAGAATAAAGTAGATATGCGGGCAGGCTGCCGGGCCTGGTGCGGTGCTGCCAGATGTTGGCCGGGCTTTGTGCGGTGCCAACCAAATTTTGTGTGGTGGCGGTGGTGGTGCCGGTCCCTGCATTTGGTGATTTTTTTTTTGGCATCACTTTCCGAGCGAACTTGCCCCCCCCCTCGGTGGCGACGCCCCTGGTAAGACAAGACTCAAAACATGAATTGTGCTTCAAAAGCATGTGGCCCCCCCTTGGCTGATTTCTAAATACGCCACTGCTACAGGGTCAAGTCATGATCAATTCATCAGCTCGGTAACTGCAGCAGTGTGAGATGCGAGTGCAGTCAAACATAAATAACCAGGGCCTATTTTAAGGGAAAACCGCTGGGGCGGGGGGGGGGGGGGCAAAAAGGTATCCCCATTTTTGGGGGCCCCTTTTTGTGGCAAAAAGGTACCCCCATTTTTTTCCTCCGCGCATTTGGGCCGGTCGCATTATTTTGGTATTCGAGCTTAAGAAATTCACTTTTCGAATAAAAAAAGAGATTTTGTTGACATTTTTCCGAGAAAAAAAAATTGGGGGTCAAAAACAAACAAAAAAAATCCGAGACAGCCATTTGGAAGAAAATGTAATTTCCTTTCTTTTGACGTTTTTTATTTGCAATTTGCTTTGAAACTCTATTTTTACGATTTTCCCAACATTTATTGTTTTTCCACCAAAAATGGCATGACATGACGTCATTAAAACGTTATTATCTCCCAAAATACTGCATAAATTTCATTGAAATTTAGTGAGAAGACTTATAATTGGTGCAGTATAAGGTACTGCAAGTTTCACGTTGATATCTATCACAGTTTTAAAGTTATTGAGAAAATACGGGAGGGGGCAAACTCTCCCCCCCCCCCTCCCAGAGGGGCACGTGTCACCGGGGCTGCATGAATTGCATCAGGTGTGCTGTTTTGTCTATCATTGAAAGCAAAGGATATATACACACTTCAAATTAAATCACTTGAGAAAAGAAAAAACTTCCGTTTTCATGAAGTTTTCTCCTTAGATCATTGTTTTTCACGGTCAGTGCAGGGAACGCGCAGGAAGGGGGATACTTGTATTGCATGCTCCCCCCCCCCCCAGATTCTTGTGTGTGTGTGGGGGGGGGGGGGATTTGACCCTGATGTCCCCCCTGGATCCGCCAGTGGGGGCGGATGCCATCCCCTTATATTTTTTTGGAAATAGCGGAAAACGACGCCATTTTACGCCGCCATTTTTGATACAACTGCTTGCCTATCAATTGCCAAAATCCTGTTAATTTGTTTACCTCGGGTCTCCTCAGGTCACGTCACTAAGTCAAGTCTAGTGATCCCACCTCCAAAAAATGTGAGGTCGTGCCGCCGCAGCACATTGTTTGACCGATCAGTTAGATACTCACAGGATTTAAATAGGTCACAAACATCTACAATTCTGCTATTTCGGATGATTTTATATCGGTGACCTAAGGTGAAGTCTATTTTGTGACCTCCCAATTATAAGTCATTGGAGAAACATGAAAATGCATATAAATCCACAGGAAATGGCTAAATTTGCCCAATTTTCCCCAGAGTCCCGCATCTTTTGCAAAATTTTGATCCAGTGGCGGATCTAGGGTTGGGCAAAATGGGCAATTGCCCCCTCCCCCCCCCCCCCCCCCCCAAAAAAAAAACACCTGAAATTTGTGCAAGATTTACACATTTCCTGATATAGAAGAAAATCTCAGCAACTTTTACTGAGGAAAGTTAGCTTTAACACGCGACCTGGACGGGGAGGGAGGGGGGGGGGCGAAATCCACCCACCCCTCCGGTTTTTTGCAGATAGCGCAAAAATGGCGGCGCTGCGCGCCACCGTTTTTTGCATACCTGTTTCAAAATAAACTACCCGCATTATGTAAAATTCTTGATCTCGGGTCATCTCAGGTCAGGTCACCAGACCAGGTCACGAGTTGACCCCACCTCCAAAACGTTTGCGGTAGTACCGCAGCCACAGTTCTAGGCCGATCGGTTTAAATCTTGCAGGATGTGATAAGATAATATATACCTACAATTTGTTGATCTCGGATTTTGTTTATATCGGTGACCTAAGGTCAGGTCAATTCGTGACCGCCAGCACTGTTGTGTCAATAACTGTCGACATCATGAATATAGAGAAGTGAAAACGGTACCAATGTGTTTATCACGTCGAGACACGTCTCCCAATACGCAACATAACCTAATTGGGTCACCACTTGACCTTGACCTGAGATCAAATTTCTCAGTTTACCTAACCTAGTCAACATTAATACGATTCAAAGCGCCTTGACGAGACCAACATGATGGCGTCAAACGTAATGCTTTATCTTTATTAGGTAAAAAGTTATTTGTGAAAAACAGTTTTGCCAAAAAATAACTTTTTTGACATTTGATGACCTCTGGAGCCTAAACTATTGACCTGAACTAAAATCTGAGGACATCCTGTCGATTTAATTTTTCAAAAGCTTTCCATTACTTTTCCGTTTGTTCCTAGTTCATGTGATATCTGGGGATTTCTGGAGCGAAGTCCTAAAACTGTAAAAGATGACCTTTAATCACCTCTGGTGACCTCAATATTGACCTGACCTAAAAAAAATACCGATATACTTTCGATAGAGCTTGTCTCGACCTATCTAACACCGTTTTTTGCTTGTCGTTACGTTGCGTGGTTTTCGAAATCATAGGGGGGGGGGCGTTTCGACCCCCCCCCCCCCCCTCGAACTCGGCTCCGGACGTACACCAAGCCCGAAAACATCGTTCGAAAGCTTGTACAAAAGTATTTTGAATCTATTTCGGCATTTTCTTAACAGGTCAATATTGAGGTCACCCGAGGTCATCAAAGTTCAAATTTGCCATGTTTAGAACTTCGCTCCAGAAACCTCCAGATATCACAGGAACTATGCTAGCTAGGAACAAACAGAAAAAGCAATGGAAAGCTCTTGAAACATTCAATCGACACGGATCGCCACGTGTCCTCAGATTTCAGTTCAGACCAATCAATAGCCTAGGCTCCAGAGCTCATCAAATGTAAAACAACTATTTTTTAGCAAAAGAGTTTTCACAAATTACTTTTTACATGAATATGGTAAGGAAATAATTTTGACGTCATCGTGTTTGTCTCGTCAAGGCGCTTCGAATCATATTCATGGTGACTAGGTTAGGTCAACTTATATATTTGACCTCAGGTCAAGGTCAAGTGGTGACCCAATTAAGTCATGTTGGACATTGGGAGACGTGCCTCGACGAGACAAACACATTGGTGACAATTTCACTTCTCTATCTTTGTTTTGTCGAGAGTTATTGACAAAAAAGTGGTGGTGACCTCGGATGACCTCGGCTAACACTATAGGGACCTCTGAACGAAAATTGCACCTGGGTCTTCAAGAATGTTCTATGATAACATGATCTAGCAGGAATTGGGCTGATATCGTGCGTATCTTCAGAATAGAAAGCATTTGAATATTTCCCCATTGACTTATCCCGCGCACTGCAGGGGCTTTGCGCCGAACACGAACTGCAGGGGGTTGATTTCCGCCCCCCCCCCCCCCTGATATCTAGAAAACTACGCTACGTAGCGAGAAGCGGAAAAAAGAATTTGATAGTTTGATACATGTTCTATCGAAAGTATTTCAGTGTTATTTTAAGTCAGGTCAAAATTGAGGTCACCAGAGGTCATCAAAGGTAAAATTTTCCTGTTTTTTTCCTGTTTTAGGACATCGATCCAGAAATTCCCATATATCTCAGATACGATGCTCTTTAGAAACAAACGGAAAAAGTAAACGCCAGCCAGTGAAATTTGTGCTCGCTGAGGTTTCCTCAGATTTGATCTCAGGTCAATATTTGAGGCTCCAGAGGTCAAAAAGAAAAAGAAATCCATTTTTTGCTAAATATTTTTTGCTATGAACTTTTTACTAATAAAGATAACGGAAAACTGTTTACGCCATTATGTTTATTCTTTCAAGTCGCTTCGAATGATATACATGGTGACCTTGTTAAGTCAACTTAACAATTTGACCTCAGGTCAAGGTAAAGTGGTGACCCAAGTAGGGCATGTTGCATATGGGAATACGTATTTCGACGAGACAAACACATTGATGTCTGTTTTACTTCTCTATCTTCATTATGTCCGGAGTTATTGACAAAATAGTGAAGGTGACCTCGCAAGACCTCAAATGATCCAATAGGGGTCACTGAACAAAAATTACACTTGGATCATCAAGAATATCCTATAATAGCATGATCTAGAAGTAATTGGACTAATATCATGCATATTCTTGAAATAGGAAGCATTTGTATATTTCCACATTGACTTATTATGGGGAGGTTACGAAATTGACCTGACTTTAAGTCACCGATATAAACATTCCGAGATAAAGGAATTGTAAATACTTATGCCCTCATGACATCCTGTTAGTTTCAAACTGATCGGTGAAAAACTCTGGCTTTGGCACAACTGCAAACATTTTTGGAAGTGGGGTCACTTGACCTGGTCTGGTGACCTGACCTGAGATGACCCGATGTTATTTTTTCTTCAAACTGTGCACAATTGATGTCCTAACAGGTGTGTCAAAACTCGGCAGCGCTGCGCGCCGCCGTTTTTTCGCTATCTTTGAAAAACCTGGGGGGGCGGAAATCACCCCCCCCCCCCCCCCGGCAGTGCGCGGGTTATAATGGGTAGGTCACGAAATTGACCCGACCTTAGGTCACTGATATCAAACAACCGAGATAAACGAATTGTAGGTACCTAAGACCTTATGAAATTCTGTAAGTACGATGTCGATCGGCCAAAAACTGTGGCTATGGTGTGACCACAAGCTATTTTGGAGCTGGGGTCACGTGACCTGGTCTGGTGACCTGACCTGAGATGACCCGAGGTATTTTTATTTCATAATGTGGACAATTGATGCCCGAACAGCTATGCTAAAAACGGTGGCGCTGCGCGCCGCCGTTTTTCCGCTATCCTTGAAAAACCTGAGGGAGGGGGGCGTCTAAACGCCCCCCCCCCCCCCGGCACGGCGCGGTTAAATCAGCTATCAATGCATACGCAAGCCAAATCGGATGCATTTTCATAATTATGTGAGACTTTTTGGAATTCCTCCTCCCCCCCCCCCCCAACCACCCGTTCTGGATCCGCCAATGCAAAGATCCATGTGGTATTTGTATCCTGTGACCTCCAAGCAAGAGGTAAAATCTATTCAGCCTGAGGTCATACGTCATTTTTCTTCCATAACTTTTTACCGAACCAGTAAGGCGCCGTAGTTGGCGATGAACGAGCGAACGCAAAGGAAATGTATGGTGAATTTCAACTCGATCAGGGAAGTAGTTTCTGAGATACAAATACGTGGTGCACACGCGCGCACGTGCAGAAGCACCCCACCCCTGACATGTGAGAATGTGGCGGCTGAGAGATCCCTAACCACATTCCAAATTTCGGAGTGGGCAACATTTCTTGACTGGGGGGGGGGGGGCAAAACGGCTCACTGGGGGGCATTCCCCCCCCCCCCCCCCCCCCCCCAGTTAACATGTTGAAATAGGCCCTGGAAACAACTACCCGAATTATATTCCACTGTCATCACTAGTAACTAGGTGGGGTGGGGAAAGAGCATACAATTTTATATTTAGTCATCCCATTGCCCCAGGTCACCCCAAATGTTTTGTATAACAAATAACCAACACCTATAGAACAAACCACCTCAGGACCTCCCGTAAGGATTTTGGACTGGGTGGGTATTTTGGCAAGGCGGGCTTAGATTATGGAGAGGGGGCACCAGCGGCTCCAGGAGGCCCCTTTATCCCTAAGGAGGGGGGGGGGCAACATGTTTTTGGTCCTCCATTTTGCTCCAGTCTCATTTCCTCGTGATACCCCTACGGCCTGGTTCAAATAGAAAAATAGTGCTCCAGCCTTCCAGAAACTCAAATGTCGCGCCTTTTGGCGGCGCAATTGTTACGTGGCTGTCAATTTATTCTCAATATGATTACATGTGATGTTTCAGGACAGTTATGTTCAGATCTTCTTCTAGACCCTACAGTAGCAAAATCTTGCTTGTTCACCTTGCAACCGGCGAAAATTGGCAGCGCCCCAAACCGCTTTGAACATTTGGGGTTATCAAACAGTAGGAGGATCAAATTAAAGCCTAGTATACAGGGAGCTAAACTGGTCGTACCAGTGTATGATGTTGGTAGGCATTATTTTGCTCTGTTAAAAATGCAGTTAATGTCCATTTTATATCAAATTTGTGAATCAAATTAATTAATTATTAATTAAATCTAGGAAGACGAATTGTTCGCGCCGCTTCGAGGGCGAAAACAAAATCCACAACTTATTACTTGTTAGTAACGATGCCCGCTAGTGACATATTTCAATAGTTCAATATTTTCTCTTCTGTTGCCAATTTGCTAAGGCTTCTCGGTTTACTTTTGGGATTTGAGAGGTTTATCTCCTCCCGTCCCCTCTCGTTGATCAAAAAGCAACAAAACAACCATTCTGGCATCAATAGTCAATTTGTTCTGTTTGGAAGCATTTGGATGCGCAGCGCATGACAAGACAATAATCACGCTCTGTTTACAAACAAATCATTTTAGCGCCTAACCCTAAAAAGCTAAATAACGGTTTTTCGTTATTAATTCTTTACATAATAAAGATGACAATGATTTTAACATCATCGTGTTTGTCTCATCAAGATGCTTTCAGGCACACCAAGCATGACCGGGTTTAGTCAATCCAAACTTTTATTTCAGGTCAAGGTCATGTGATGACCAAGGTGGGTCATGTTGTGCATATTGCGAAACGCGTCTCGACGAGACAAACAATGTAATTTACGCCACCTAAACTTTTTCGAAGGTGGGTTTACCTGCCTCTTGATCTGAAGCCGTGACCTAAAATGACCTTTGATCAACAATTTCAGAGAGGTTGCGCTAAAGATCAGTGATTAGGTGGAAGCAAGAATTGCAGGGCTCTCGCACCACCGATTTCTCGTCATTTCCGGAAGAAGAGGAGAGAAAAAATGTTGTTGAGATCTTCAAACATTCCGCCAGCGGGGTGCGGGCTATGTCAGTTCGAGCACCTACCTCCTTAAATATCGGTTTCATTGCACTCAGTCGCATTATTCCAATTACCTCTACGCTGTGTCATGCATACTTTTATAATTAAACATCACCACTTTATCATCACTCGCATTTAGGTGACGTAACTAGGTATATTCAATTTGATCACAAATCCTCTACCTCGCGCATGTTTTATATGATGAGTGACAATAGCAATACTTAGTTGAAAGATACAAATATGAAATATCTACTGAGAAGTAATAACAAAATAATAAATAGCATAGATTACCTACTGAGAATAAAGGTCGAATAGCATCAGCCATACATTCAGAAAATAAGAAATTCGGGAGCTTGAACAGAAAAGTTTGCGCGCCTTCGGCGCGTATTTTAAAGGGATTATACGGGTTTTCCCCAGAATAATTGAGTTACATAGTAAAACGTACTTATAAAGGTGGTAGAAGTCCCAAGGTAGACACATTTTTCTAGAAATTACCTCTTCTGCACGTAAGGACATTCCAAAGTGCGCGGTGATGCCACCGCGTATTTTCTGCAGGACCGGCTGAGGCAGAGCCAGTCATCTCTTTTATGCTAATAAAAAGCACCTCACTTATGGCATATTTCCGGTAAAATAAGCAATATTTGAAAGAAAATAAACTTGTTTTGTTCCAACGACAGCAGCAGTTACCTAGTTTTCCCATAAAATTATATATTTTTCATGAATTTTCACGCCAAAAAAATAATACGCCACCACCAAATTCTCAACGCTAAAGGCCAGAGATAAGAAAACCACAAAAACACAAAACCTCAACGAACAGTGTGTAGTAATACAAAGTCCCGTCAGTTTTGAATTGCATAATAATGCTATGATCCATGTAATGTAATAATGCTGTGTGATAATGCTGATAATTGCTGAAATAGTGGACTAATTGAGCATTGAGGTCTCTGGTATATGTCTTAAACATGTTTAAAGCTCATACAACTGCAAAAGAGTGCATTTACTTTCAGGACGGAAACCCGTATAATCCCATTAAGGCTTCAAACATTTCGGTGCCCGTTCTTCTCTTCACATCTGTTTCTGCGTGACAGATAAAATCAAATGCCACTTTTGTGATTCATCAGACAAGTACAGTTCATGTGCCGTACGCGAAACCCAAAAGTACAACAAGATTTGGCAGGTGGATGTCCAAAGCTCATCATCGGAAAAAATGTGTGGGTGCCCTCCTCCCCCCCCCCCCCCCCACCCCAAGTCAAAATATCTTACAGGAGGCTCCTGCAGCACAGTCGCTGCTATATTAACTGCTGCACGACATCCCTCATTACGATGTGATTTGGGGGATTTTCTTAGTTCCGATGACATATAATAAATATGGTTCATCGTGTTCCCGTCATTTTTATTTTTATTCACGATCTCAGCGCTTTTCCATGCAAGACAGTTTATTCCAGCAGTCAGGTAAGATGGATGAACAGTTAAAAACCACACATCCACGCTAAAAAGTAGGGACAGTGAAATGTCAGCAAACAAACACTCCGTCGGCCTACATGCTTGTAAACTGTTTCAGTACGGAATCATTCCTGCGGCGACACTGGCGAGAGTTCCGCGTTTCAGTGCTGTGGTCGATAGATCCTGCTTCTTCGTGTTCTGGCCACGGGAACTGCGGTCAGCAGCAGAGAAAATGATACAGGCGAAGCACTGAGAAGAGGGGCGCCGGACAAGGATGCCCTCACAACTCAATTATAACCAGAGAGAAACCTCTCAAATCTCAGAAGTAAACCGGGAAGCCTTAGAAAATTGGCAACAGAAGAGAAAATACTCAGCTATTGAAATATGTCACCAGCGGGCATCGTTACTAACAAGTAATAAGTTGGGGATTTTGTTTCGCCCTCGAAGCGGCGCGAACAATTCTTCTTCCTAGATTTAATGAATAATTCATCAATTTGATTCACACATTTGATATCAAATGGATATTGACTGTATTTTTAACAGAGCAGAATAATGCCTACGAACATCATAGACTGGTACGACCAGTTTAGTTCCCTGTATACTAGGTTTTAATTTGATTCTCCTACTGTTTGATAACCCCAAATGTGCAATGCGGTTTGCGGCGCTGCTAATCTTCCCCGGTTGCAAGGTGTACAAGCAGGATTTTGCTACTGTAGGGTCTAAAAGAAAATCTGAACATAACTGTCCTGAAACATCACATGTATTCATATTGAGAAGAAATTGACAGCCACGTAACAATTGCGCCGCCAAGAGGCGCGAAATTTGAGTTTTTGGAAGGCTGTAGCACCATTTTTATATTTGAATCAGGCCGTAGGGGTATCACGAGGAAATGAGACTGGAGCAAAATGGAGCACCAAAAACATGTTGCCCCCCCCCCCCCCTTAGGGATAACGGAGTCTCCTGGAGCCGCTGGTGCCCCCTCCTCATAATCTAAGCCCGCCTCGCCAAAATGCCCACCCAGTCCAAAATCCTTACGGGAGGCCATGGGAGGCCCTGAACCACCTACCTATATGATAATAATTAATGTTAATACTATTGTAAATACATATTACTGATAATATGTATTGATACATATTTACTATTTAGTTCCACATGAGAAAGGACAAAGACAAGGACAAGTCATAGCATTGGTAGTTTTGGTAGTGAACAAATAACAAATATTGTATTTTATGCAATTACAATTATAAAGGTGGAAAGACTGCCAAACACAGCAAAAAAAAACATTTTGCAAAGAAAACTTAAGTGGCCTAACCGCCCCTAAGACTTTATCCCAGAATGCAAACCCGTCTAGTTCCACTTCAACTTCTTATTACCAGTAAGGCGTCGTAGTTGGCGATGAACGAGCGAGCGCGAAGGAAATGTATGGGGAATTTCAACTCGATCGGGCAAGTAGTTTCTGAGATACAAAAAAGGGTGCGCACGTGCGCACGTGCAGAGGCACCCACATTTGACTTGTGGTAAAGTGGGGGCTGAGAGGTCCCTAACCAACACACCAAATGTGAACAAAATCGGCTCAGCCGTTCCAGAGATATATAACAGGGGTGTGCACGTGCGCACGTGCAAAGCCATCCCACCCCTGATGTGTGGAAAGGCGGCGGCTGAGAGGTTCCTAACCACACAACAAATTTTAACACAATCGGCTCAGCCGTTCCTGAGATACAGAATAGGGGTGTGCACGTGCGCACGTGCAGAGGCACCCACCCCTGACTTGTGGGAAACAGGCGGGTGAGAGGTCCCTAACCACATCATCCTTTCTTCGACATCGGACCTCGGACGACTACCAGCCAGCCTGCTCCAGCCCTCCACCGCTTCCGGGTGCGGAACCCTGTCCACGTGCATGTGGCAGGTTTGTTAGACCCTTATATAGGTAGTCCTTAGCTATTTTTAATTAGGTAGATTCATTAGCTACAAATTTGTTATTGGCAATAGGCCTCCACGGTTTAGGTACCCTCCAGTTTTTGCAGTTAATTTGCAGTTGCCAACACGCTCTGTCGTGTGTGGCAAATTAAAGTAACCAGTTAGCCCCTATCCTCATCCTCTGAGCCACGACGATGGCTACCCCCCCCCCCCCCCCGGAACCCCCGCCCCCCGACCCGCCCGACCCCCCTCTGGGGTCCCCCCGGTGCGCGACCGCGCACCCCCCCCCCCCCCCCCCCGGTCGGTCCCACTCCCTGCCCCCCTCAGGGGCCTCCCAGGGACTGACCTGGAGCTCGGCTCCCCCCCCCCCCCCCCCCCCCCCCCCCGACCCCCCCCCCCCCCCCCCCCCCCCCCCCCCCCCGGACGGACCCGATCGCCTCCTCATGTGGCGAGTGGACGGCCTGCCCTTCAGGCAGGTAAACCCGTTCTCGGTCCGGCGTTGGCCGGTCGCCATCTGTGGCGACGTAGACAACGCCAAACCCATTCGATCAGGAGCCCTCCTGATCGAGACACTGACGTCCCAACAGAACGTCAGTGTCATGGGAAGGACCACTTTCATGGGAGTAGAGGTCGCCGTGGAAGCCCCGGCGCACCTCAATTCTGTGGAAGGTCTGGCTTGGTGCCCAGACATCGCCAACTTCTCGGAGGAGACGATCCTCCGAGAACTCGCACACCAAGGGGTGTGCGAGGTCAACCGCCTATCGCCTACAAAGCAGCGACCCGACCAGCCCAACCCGCTGATCCGGCTCCGCTTCCGAGGCAGGGAGCTCCCTAGGCACATCCATTGTGATTATGTGGCTGCCCCCGACAGGGAGTGGATCCCTCCCCCCCCCCCCCCCCCCCCCCCCCGGCAGTGTCGGCAGTGCTGGCACTAGGGCCACCTGAAGTGGTCGTGCCGGGCGCGCACCGCCACTTGTGGCCGGTGCGCCCGGCGAACACCCCACGGAGGGATGCACGCGCACAGCACGCTGCGCCACGTGCGACCAGGATCACACGGCCTGGGACCCGCCGCTGTAGGGCATGGAGCCTCGCTCGCGAGGCAGAGCGCCAGAAGCGCGAAAGTCGGCGCCCACCGGACGCCCCTCCCTCTCTCAGCCCCCGGCGTTTGGCCGGCCCTCCCCCTCCCGGAACCTCCCCCGGCCCTCCCCCTCCCGGAACCAATACCATGTGATGGCACTTTCCCTGAATCTTGGCATAATAGTACGCTAATCCCTATACTTAAACCTCGCAAACCTAAATCTTCTCCCGCTAGCTATCGCCCTATTTCTCTAACTAGTTGTGCATGTAAACTATTCGAACGCATGGTTAATGGACGCATCAGGACATACATTGAATCAAATAATTTACTTACCCCACACCAAAGTGGTTTTCGACCTGGTCGCTCCACTGCGGACAATTTAGTTGGTCTTATCGACTCTGTCCAGCGCGGTTTTCGAGGGAGAGAGGTCACAGTTGCCCTCTTTCTTGATTTGAGAGCTGCGTTTGACAGAGTCAACAAAACCGCACTTCTAGTAAAGGTCCATAAGGCCGGAATTCGAGGTCGACTCGCCAAATTTATAAAAAACTTTTTAGAAAATAGAACTTTTAATGTAAGGTGCGGCAACACATATTCTCCAAATCAAAATCAGGACCACGGTGTCTCACAGGGATCGGTCCCCTATCCTCATCCTCTGAGCCACGACGATGGCTACCCCCCGGAACCCCGCCCCCCGACCCGCCCGACCCCCCTACATACTACCCGACCCATACATTGAATCAAATAATTTACTTACCCCACACCAAAGTGGTTTTCGACCTGGTCGCTCCACTGCGGACAATTTAGTTGGTCTTATCGACTCTGTCCAGCGCGGTTTTCGAGGGAGAGAGGTCACAGTTGCCCTCTTTCTTGATTTGAGAGCTGCGTTTGACAGAGTCAACAAAACCGCACTTCTAGTAAAGGTCCATAAGGCCGGAATTCGAGGTCGACTCGCCAAATTTATCAAAAACTTTTTAGAAAATAGAACTTTTAATGTAAGGTGCGGCAACACATATTCTCCAAATCAAAATCAGGACCACGGTGTCTCACAGGGATCGGTCCCCTATCCTCATCCTCCGACCCTATTTTTAATTATGATTAACGACATTTTCAGTAATATTAACAAGATCGACAAAGGTCTCAAATTTGCAATGTACTCTGATGACCTGGCGGTGTGGTTCTCGCACCCGAGTGTCGATCAAGCCAGCAAAATTTTACAACTAGTACTCATTGATATAAAGGTATGGTGCGACCAATGGGATCTGGAAATTTCTCCAAGTAAATCTGCATCTCTAATTTTTTCAAAGAAACCTGCATATGTGGAACCCTACATTCCATTAAAATATAACAATCAAATTATCCCTTTCGTCAAATCATTAAAGTATCTGGGAATAACGCTAGACACACGTCTCTCGTTCATCCCACACTTCAATGATTTAGTGCAGAGATGTACGCGACGAATTAATATTATGAAGTCATTGGCTGGTCGAGAGTGGGGCGCAGATCGTGCCACTCTCCTCCAACTATATACTTCCCTGATACGCCCAGTACTGGACTATAACGCATTCTTATTTGATGACATATGTTCCAAACAAATTAAGAAATTGCAAACTGTCCAAAACGCTGCCTTGCGCATCGTGACTGGAGCCTGCCGCACCACCAACACCACAAACTTACACATCGACACAAACATTCCCACACTCTGCCGCCGACGCAAATACACATTACTTAGATTCTACGCCAGAGCAAGTTCACACCCCACACGCCCAACATTCCACATCTTAAATCACCCCGCACCCACAAGACGACACACACTACTACAAAAACAACACCCGCTTATCAGTCACAGAATCAGACAAACACTCACACTATTCAACATCGCTCGCATCAACACAATGCCAACGCCACCACTCACATCTCACTGGCTCGACACAACACCAGACACACACGCCTCTTCACACACAACAAAAACACAGTCACTGCGTCAGAGACACACACACTCTTCCACGAACACAAAGCACAACACAACACATACACATACATATACACAGACGGTTCACGGGGCGACGGCCGAACCGGTGGTGCATACTACACAAACACAGTTAGCAATAACTTTAGACTTCCCGACATAAATAGCGTATACACAGCGGAATTGTCATCCATTTTATTAGCATTAATATATGTCAGAAAAGGAAAACTTAAGGAAGTAGTAATTTGCACAGACTCTTCCGCCTCGCTCTCTGCCATTTCCTCGATTAGTGACTGTATAAATCCGATAGTATTTAAAATTAGACAGCTAATTAAGTATTTTAACCGCAGAAACAGCAGTATTAAATTTCTCTGGATCCCAGGACACGCCGGTATCCCGGGAAACGAGGAAGCCGACAGACTAGCGAAATTGAGCCTAGAATTACCTTCAGAAAATCAATTACCAAGCCCTGTATCAGACGTTTTAAATGATATGAATTATCAACTTAGCATATTGCGCCAGCGCGAGTGGGACGCTGCTCCGCATTTTCATCTTTATCCGATCAAGCCAAAAGTCCAACATTTTATATCTAGTCACCAGAATTGTAGAGAGAAATATTGGCGCGCCTCCGCCTCGGTCATACAAAAATTAATCATTATTATATTATGGAGAATCTCCCGCCACCAAATTGCCAACATTGCCCAGGTTATCCGCGCTACACAATCAAGCACTTACTAATTACTTGCCCAGTACACAACGATAAACGACAGAACATTATTAATTACACACAACAAAATCGCATCACATTAAATCTTCAAACACTGTTAGGTGATAATTACCCTGAATTGATAGGTCTCCTCTTAGATTATCTCTACCAAACACGTTTAGCTAATCAAATATAACAGGTTTTTTTGGCCTAGCGCATTTTTGGCCCTCCGCGCAGGTTTTTTCTCCTTTGCCTTAGACGCTGGGTTTTTTATTATTCAGGACTTTTCTCCCAGCTAAATACACCCCACAACCAGGTCTCGCCGAGGCGCCGGAGCCAGGGAGACTGGCAACAGTCTCCCGTTGTTGCAATGCTGGCACCCCCGGCTCCATCAACACTGACACTGTGTTCAAGTGTATGTAATAAAATATGTATGTATGTGTGTCTCGTGTTTTACTTATATTTGACCTTGAACGAAATACTTAACGTAATGTTATATATTATATTTACTTTGAACAATAAATTCTCCGGGTTCACATAAACCGGTTAACGTAATTAGTAACGTAAAATAGCTACCCTAGTCCCTAGTTTTCTCCGGGTTCACATAAACCGGTTAACGTAATTTTTTCCCTGGCAAATTGCCAGAGGTAATTTCCCCTCCCCGGAAAATGGCTATAGGCCGGTCCGGGGATAAAAAACCTAACCACACACCAAATTTGAACACAATCGGCTCAGCCGTTCCTGAGATACCACCCCTGAGTTGTGTAACCACCCCTGAGATACCACCCCTGAGTTGTGTAAAAGTAGCGACTGAGTGGTCCCTAACCACACACGAAATTTGCATATAATCTGCCCAGCCGTTGCGGAGTTATTGCGAGAAAATACTTTTCAACGCCCCTCACACGCAGTGAGTTACCCACATGAGTCGGCACTGATCTCAATCAGGGTAGGTTAGATGGGGCTGCTAAGCAAAGAAATCCGCTTGTCAATCGGACGTGCGGTTGCAGAGATATGAGCTTCTCAAAAGCGTCGCCACGGGCCGGGTCGGGCCGCTCATAATCAGATTTTTCCCATACACCACGGAAGGACGAGCGAGCGCGAAGCGCTCGCTCGTAACAATAGCTCCATAATTTATATATGGCCTTGCATAATTCCACGTGGCACCCTCCCCAACAACACCTTCCAAACCAATTACATCAATACGTTCCAAACAAATGTGCTTTGATGCGTCAAATTTGCGACGCATTCGCCAGACCTGGGCCGTAACAGACTCACGTATGTCAATTAAGTAGCAGATCGATATTCGCGAATGTTTGTCACTTTGACAGATATTCACAACTTCACACCTCAGAATCGCGAAGCCTCAGAATTGCGTGAAGACAATTGTTTATGTTCGTATTCGAAAATAAGCTGTAATATCAAATCCTAACCCTTGGGGCCAGTTCAAGTTTAAATATTTGTAAAGAAGTTCATCGGCCGAAATCCTCAATATGTTGAAATTTTCATTTTGGTGATTTTAAGTCAGTTATGGTGATAAAGTTAATCATTTCGGTGACGGGATTAATTGTGTGCACCGTTTTGAGCTCAACGATTCGCAATTGTCAAATACTTCAGCCGCCATTAGGCGCAGCAGTGAGGTTATACGGCCTTGGCCTTGGCAGTAAAGTAACTTTGTTTCTCTGTGCCCAAGGTCTGTATAAATATGTGCCAAGGCCGTATAAGAGTGGCTCTGTGCGTGTGGCTGGCTTCGATGTTAGTTATAGATATCTTGGCTTGGATAGTGTGGAAACCGAGGATACTCTGTAATTTAACCCTCGCCCTACGAGGGGGCCTGACAGCCATCCCCCCCCCCTCCCCCTGAAGTTTTTCTTAGATAACTTTTTACATATGCTGAAATATTTTACATCTTGCTGAAATTTTTGGTAGCTGAGTTTTCAACAATTATACGTAGGCTGTATTTTTTTATATAATTAGTTGAGTAGTTTGGGAGAAAATC
>JAXIVJ010007060.1:0-62847 GCA_036785665.1 Chirona hameri
ATATATATATATTATATATATATATATATATATATATATATATATATATATATTATATATATATATATATATATATATATATATATATATATATATATATATATATATATATATATATATATATATATATATATATATATATATATATATATATATATATATATATATATATATATATATATATATATATATATATTATATATATATATATATATATATATATATATATATATATATATATATATATATATATATATATATATATATATATATATATATATATATATATATATATATATATATATATATATATATATATATATATATATATATATATATATATATATACGGTATCCAGAGCATTCTTACATCATCCCCGACAATCAGACTGCCTCCCCCGCTCTTTCGGAGCAGCCGCGGAACGTACATCGGAGAAAGCCTTGATAAAGGCTCACTGATTGTGTTTACCGTAGTACTCAGTACCAAATTGCTCAGATGTTACCCGAGAACCACGATAACGTGATGTGAGCTGAACAGCGCATCTTAATCGCTGGCATCTCGGTCAATACATATCGAGTGACATTATGGGATGCACTAGAGTCTTAGCAGCTCAGCGATCTCAAGCAGGAACTGCACACTTCCGTGGCCCCACATGAGTTCGGATAACATCCGCGTCAGTCAGCGGTCATTGTCCGGTGTCGTGGATTCCGAGTAGTCAGTTGCGCCGTCTTACAGCGAAATCAGATTGATTCAGATTGCTAGTTTGACGGAACGGACGGTAGGCATCAGCAAGGAATCAGGTATCCATCTAGATACCAGAGCCGCCTTCCAAATTTAGTCGGATATCCACCATCAGATACATTACATCCATACACTGTTCTGAACCGGTCATTTGTAGTATTATAGATGAGCCTGGTAGGATCTTATACCTGCTGTTACATTTTGCAAATATAATTACTTTGTAATTTCAGCGATAGCATCCGAGTGAGCCAGTCGCATCCTGCCTGAGTGTAAATCCCGTAACATTATAGATCCACTTTAATATTTATCACTGGATCCTGTGGGTTCCGCGATCTGTTGCTGAAATACATTACACAATACAATGGGATCAAATATCCACCGCTCCATTTTTTTTTCTCGTGAGGACTGTTGGAACCGTAACTGCATTTAACGAGATCTTCTTGTAACTCTAGGATCCATTTGTGATATCAATGCACCTGCCTGGTTTAGCGTCAGCTCCCTCCCCTCTCCCCTCCCGCTTCGCCTATGACCTTTGTCGCCATGCGCTGTCGACGGACCGGAGCGGTGGCGGCGGCGGCGGCGGCGGCAGTGACACACGGCGGCGGCAGTGACACACGGCGGCGGCAGTGACACACGGCGGCGGCAGTGACACACGGCGGCGGCAGTGACACACGGCGGCGGCAGTGACACCTGGCGGCGGCGTTATCGGTGTCCGCCTGTGTGTTTGCTTGACGCCGCTGGCGGCCGGCCAGATCGGGAGAGGAGCCGCCACCGCCCCCGGCCGGCGCCCCCGGCCTCGCCCCCGGCCGGCGGCAGCGGCTGCAGTCCCTTCCCGGCACCGGTGCAGGCAGGCCATAGACGCGGCGAGCCCCGACACACACACACCGGCACATCATGGCAGGTAGGTGCGAACCCCGGTACACCGGCATAACACAACACAACAGCAGCACACACACCGGCACATCATGGCAGGTAGGTGCGAACCCCGGTACACCGGCATAACACAACACAACAGCAGCACACACACCGGCACATCATGGCAGGTAGGTGCGAACCCCGGTACACCGGCATAACACAACACAACAGCAGCACACACACCGGCACATCATGGCAGGTAGGTGCGAACCCCGGTACACCGGCACACACACCGGCACATCATGGCAGGTAGGTGCGAACCCCGGTACACCGGCATAACACAACACAACAGCAGCACACACACCGGCACAGCATGGCAGGTAGGTGCGAACCCCGGTACACCGGCATAACACAACACAACAGCAGGGCGGAGACGTTCTTGGTACCAAATATTTTGTTCGTGATCTAGCGGATAATTGTGGCATTTGCCAGTTTTGACTGCTGGACGCCGGTCTGTATGTAGTGATATTGATATATCAGATAGCTTTGAAAATGACGTGGAAACAAAAACAAAACCAGCGCGGCTAAAAAGACATTCCTTGTATCATCATGATTTTTCTTCCGACCCAGCTTTGCGCCAGAATGACCTGCACGTTCTTTTCTGGGTCGAAGTTTGAGCTCACTGGTGTGTCTCGATTTGTATGCGATGTTTTTGTTTTTAGTCGATCTAACCATAAATATTTGTGTTAAAATAGCAGTTACTGATCATTGATTTAGCGATGACACCCGGTATGCTATGCTAAATGTTTTCAAAGCTTTAATTTCGGTTTAAAATAGCTTGCCATGTGGTGCGCCAGGAATGTCGCTAACAATTTTTGCGATTTTGCTATGGTATGACGAACCGGTAAGACAGATGGTTGACAAGACGCCCCAAAGAAACTTCATACCTACTTTTGCAGAACAACGGCATCGCAAGGCTTGATAAGCTTTACAAGCTTGAAGGTCACATACCTACATCTACTTTCATATACGTGTAGTTTGTTTATTTAGTATTTTATATCTATTTTTCTTGCATTTTATATTTATAATATCTTCCCTTTGGCTCAATATTTGACATGTAAAATGCACCGGGGGAGGTCGATATACCGAACCCATCGTGTAAGACGCCCTTTTTGCATTTTTGGGAAGAAGGGTAAATCATATATTTATATCAAACCTCGAGTGACCAAAACTTAATATTTGTTAGATAAAAAATGTTTCGTCTAAATCATGACCCAACAATTTTAAGCCCAGGGTGGTAAATTTGTGGTTTGTGCAGCTTTGAGCTTATGGGTGGGCACCAGTCTCCACTATTGCTATTGCGTATATGTATTGGCATGTTTAGCTACCACTCACCACCTCGCCGACTTGCACCACGTTTGTTTTCCCCGGATGTGTTGATATATTATGCGGTAGGTACCCTGTGATAAACACGTGCTGACGTGCAGATGTCTGTGCATGTGGGAGTGAGGAGTGAGTGACTATAGGGGAGAGTGGGGTAAGGCGGCCAGGGTAGGTAAGACGGCCACCCCCTCTGTAGGCTAAACCACTAATGCTACGAGCGGAAAACATTAGGACTAGAATGTCCCTTTTCGGCCGCACGGCCCCAGCTAAGTCGGGTGAGTTTGCTCAATTCATAATTTCGATTTTTCGAAAATAACCCTCTCGGTTGGAACTATTTCTATTATATTCTGTAAGCCTTTTTGTATATCACCTTGAAGTTAAAACTTGACTTAAACTGTTTGTAATTGCATACACAGTCAGTGTTGATTTACAATGCTGGGCGAATTTTGATTCAATATAATGTCCGATAAAATTTCCTCTGAATTGTTTTGTCGAATGTGGGGTAAGACGGCCACCGTCTGCTCTGGGTGGCCGTCTCACCATCAGAGCCTTATTATTTTATTTTTTGTTGAAAAAATTATATCAAGCATCTTTTGTTGATAGCAGCAACATTGTGGACAGGGAAAAGAGTCAGTTTAGTATTTTAGTATGCATGCAGTGTCGAGAATATATCAGTCTTTCATAGTTATATGCCTAGTTTTTATCTGTCTAAGGAGCTATTCGAATTGAGCAAATGTTGCCTACCTAAACAGACATGTTCTTAACAATGTACTCATAATTGTTAGGTAAGAACATTCAAGAACAAGAACACCGCTATTTACACTGCTACTCTTACTGCCCTTCATCACCAACCGTGCTTAAAAGGCGTGACCGCCTTACCCCACAATAAAAAATATATATTACCCCATGGGGTGGGGTAAGACGGTTTTATGCAAAATTCTGGAAAATTACAAATATCAGATTTATTAACAACAATAAGGGACTAACTTCCAGGAAAATTGAAAGACAAATGTGTGAGGTAGTAGCATGCAAAACATCAGTCTCATTTCCCGTGATTAACCTGACCAAATTAGGCTTCAAAGTTATGGTGGCCGTCATACCCCACTCTCCCCTACCGGTAGATAGACGCTGACGCCACCACGCTGTGAACCCGTGGAAAATAACTCTGATCGATCGCCAACTAGTCGCCAATCATTAACTTTTGAGCTGTGTGTTCCGGATCGTAGGTACCTATGTATAGGACATTAGCTGCTCATCGGAGTTGCAAATAGTACAAGTAGGAGTTGTAAATAGCAGCAGTTGTAAATTGCTAGCTATTTAAAAAAAGCTTCGTAGATCATTTTTGTTTTCCCCGGAACGACCTAAAGCCATTTTCCGTTCGTAAAAGCTTCACAGATGCACAACACGGATGTGGCCTGTGGGTAGAGCGCACCGCGCACTGCGCAGTGCTGTTATTGTACGCATATCTCTCCACCGGCTGTTATGTACTGTGTGGAGGCGCCGTTACAGCCGCGACACCGTGACATCACCATACCATCATGGTGATTTGTACCGGCGCGCGGTGTTGACAGGCGTGCAGAGTGGTGTGATGTTTACCACCACGGTGTGTTGACAGATTGCAGCACGGCGAACATACCACTGGTGCACGGCGAGATGTGCGCCTGTATTTGCAGCATGACGCGTCCTCAGTGGAACTGGGGCACATTAGTATTCATTGTGGCTAATCTAGATGTGTGCGTTTTTCTGCATGGTTTCAGCGACGGTACCGATCAACAATGATAAGTTGTTTTCTCTGCAGCATTAAGCGGTCAACGGACGATATATAGGGCAGAGAACGGCATCGCGGCATCGCATCCGGTCGTATGCTGAATGACGGAATACGATGGCGGAATTCGATCGCGGAATACGATGGCGGAGTTCGATGGCGGAATACGCTGGCGGCAGGGGTGTAGGATCCTATTCAGTTGAGGAGACTTCAGCCCCCTCCCCCCCCCCCCACACTTGGCTTCAGCCCCCAACTTGGACAAGAGAGTAGGTCAAATCGGGGGATAAATATGTATTTTGTGGATTTCGATGGTACTTTAACCGATTTTTCCCAGCTCAGCCCCCCCGCCCCCCAACTTGTCTGGAGAAGCTACACCCCTGGATGGCGGGATACGATGACTTGGTTAGCGGACTATTGCGGAGCATCAAAGAAACTGATATGCGAAGGCCACGCAGACTCGCAAAGTTACTTCCAGATACGCCGTGACCGATTTGACCCCCATTCGACAGATGAGCGGGCTGCAGTCTGATAGCGGTGATTTAGTTCCCAGCCGTGATGACTTGGTGCAGGCAGGGGCGTCGACACCGGGGGTAGGAGCCATGCTGGATGTTGTGTCCGCGAGTGTTGTTGTCTGACCGTGTCTGACCGGAACTGTTGTGTTTCCGGCAGACCTGCAGTGGGCGTCCGGCTCGGCCGGCTCGGTGCCGGATGGCGCGGTGGAGTGTGAGGGCGCCTATGTGGGCCGCGCGCACCACGATAATGGCATCATCGTCGGCCCGGTGGTCTGTGACCAGGCCTGCTGCATGATCGGCTACTGCGGCGAGCAGTTCAACAAGGACGAGTACGAGGTCAGCTCATGACCCCCAGGCGTGCACCGAGAGACAGCAGCAGACTTTAGCCAAGGCTCTAACACGCCGCACAATGCTACGACACGGCCGCCCGGTGCCATATTGACCAGTTACGCGGTCACGGCCGCCCCGTGCCATATTGACCAGTTACGCGGTCACGGCCGCCCCGTGCCATATTGACCAGTTACGCGGTCACGGTCGCCCCGTGTCATATTGACCAGTTACGCGGTCACGGCCGCCCCGTGCCATATTGACCAGTTACGCGGTCACGGCCGCCCCGTGCCATATTGACCAGTTACACGGTCACGGCCGCCCCGTGCCATATTGACCATGTTGCGCGGTCACGGCCGCCCCGTGCCATATTGGCCAGTTACACGGTCACGGCCGCCCCGTACCATATTGACCAGTTACGCGGTCACGGCCGCCCCGTGTCATATTGACCAGTTACGCGGGCACGGCCGCCCCGTGCCATATCGACCAGTTGCGCAGTCACGGCCGCCCCGTGCCATATTGACCAGTTACGCGGTCACGGCCGCCCCGTGCCATATTGACCAGTTACGCGGTTACTGCCGCTACTTGACCTCACCGGTACACCACAGATCTCCGCTTCTGGAGCTCTTTCCCGGTGGCAACGGGCCATGACACAGTGACCTTATCCCCTCGGCATTGGGGATGGCTCTGGTTCGATATATGCCCTCAATCCATGCGTGTTGATAGGTTGCCTCTGTTCATTGGATGCAGCTGGCAGCTGCTGGTGACACGCGGTGTGACGTTGATATCGAGTTAGCTGTGCCAATTTTAGGCTAGCACCTACACTGTATGACGGCAGGTAACACTGCGACCGTGTGAAGGTGTGACGGTGTAACACTGTGACCGTGTGACGGTATGACGGTGTAACACTGTGACCGTGTGACGGTATGACGGTGTAACACTGTGACTGTGTGACGGTATGACGGTGTAACACTGTGGCCGTGTGAGGGTATGACGGTGTAACACTGTGACCGTGTGACGGTATGCCGATGTAACACTGTGACTGTGTGACGGTATGACGGTGTAACACTGTGACCGTGTGACGGTATGACGGTGTAACACTGTGACCGTGTGACGGTATGACGGTGTAACACTGTGACTGTGTGACGGTATGACGGTGTAACACTGTGACCGTGTGACGGTATGACGGTGTAACACTGTGACCGTGTGACGGTATGACGGTGTAACACTGTGGCTGTGTGACGGTATGACGGTGTAACACTGTGACCGTGTGACGGTATGACGGTATAACACTGTGACCGTATGACGGTATGACGGTGTAACACTGTGACCGTGTGATGGTATGACGGTGTAACACTGTGCCTGTGTGACGGTATGACGGTGTAACACTGTGACTGTGTGACGGTATGACGGTGTAACACTGTGACTGTGTGACGGTATGACGGCGTAACACTGTGACCGTATGACGGTATCACTGTGTAACCCTGTGACTGTGTGACGGACGGTGTAACACTGTGACCGTATGACGGTATGACGGTGTAACACTGCGACTGTTTGGTGTTATCTGCAGGTGCTGCTGGAGCCGACTGACGGCCGCCGGCTCCGCTGGGAGCCCTGCGAGGGCGGCAACATACCCGAGGGTGCCGTGGAGGCCGGATACCTCTGCTCCGGACACAAACTCTACGTCGGACGCGCCTGGAAGGACGACAAACTGATAGTGGGACACGTAAGGCAATGCGACGGACTTAACAGCAACATTATTTGCATAGGTACTAATTGTCAATTGACAATTTCTTAATTAGATTCTTACGATTGTCGCAAAAGTTACATAATTTAACAATAGGTATTTGTTTCGCACTTGCAATATCAAGGAATCGCATTAAATTATTACCTTTTTACGCATGCATTTTTCTTCTTCTTCAAAATCATCCACCGTCAACCGATGTTAAATTGTTTGGTTACTAATATTGCTTATAGTTATGCTATGTTGTGTTTCTTTAGAATCACACTTCAACGAAACAATTCATACAACATACCTCGAGTGCCTTGAAAGCTCGGGGCTTACAAACGTCGTGCAGATAGAAGACTGGCATCTGATATAGTATATCACAGAGGAAATTGTGCTGTATTCCCTCTATACGCACAACAGCGTCAATCATACGAGTCTGAATTTCCACCCAACTCTCCCGCCTTTCGTGCGGCACGAGGAAAGCTATCCGAGCTGTCGGCTGCCTGCTGGACTCCCGACATCTCGATCTGTTGTCGGCAGGTGAACACGGTCCACTGCGTCTGCTGCGTGCCGCTCGATGGCGCCTCCTGCGACTGCTCCGAGTTCCACGTGCTGGTCGCCTACGAGGTGTGATTTCCACCCCCACCACCCCGGCCTCCCAGAGCGGAGGAGCTTCCGCGGAGGAAAATCCGGCCAGTCGCTAGTACACTGCCTGCTAGCCGCAGATGGTCATACAGAGGGATTTTGTACTTCACTGTTAAGAATATTGCACACAATATTACAGTTTGTTCAGTGATTTCAAGCTGGTTGCTAACCTGGCAATCTTGACCTGATAGTATTGTGCCTTCACACGTGCCCGCAAAGATGGCGCGTCGCAAATTGATTCTGTAATCCCTGCAATGTTGTCTTAGGGGCCACTCTAAGACAACGGTCTGCTCTATCTAGGAGTCATTTGCTAACGTAAACAGCGGCGGAGGCCGGCAGTCATGATGGTATCAATACACTCGAGTCGCTTGGCGGGGATGTTTGCTGTATATAGGCCGGGGACGAGTGAAGCTGCTGTTTGCTGCAGATAGTCCGGGAACGAGTGAAGTTGCTGTTTGCTGCAGATAGTCCGGGGACGAGTGAAGCTGCTGTTTGCTGCAGATAGTCCGGGAACGAGTGAAGTTGCTGTTTGCTGCAGATAGTCCGGGGACGAGTGAAGTTGCTGTTTGCTGCAGATAGGCCGGGGACGAGTGAAGCTGCTGTTTCCTGCAGATAGGCCGGGGACGAGTGAAGCTACAGACTGATATACTGGGCCGTCAGGGCTGTACAGTGCACGGGTGCAAAATCCTGTGCAACATAGGACGTCTTAATGCTCCATGGACATTTCCAAGTCTCCTAGTTTGTTTTGCGAAGCTCTACATTCCCCTGGCTGCTGAACTGTTCCGTGCTGATACTACAATATAGTACATTTTGGATACACATCGGACGCTGAATTATTTTTCTTAAATATTTTATTAAATAATATAAAACAAATATTACATGCTCTTTACAACTAAATCGTCAGACGTCGAAATTGCACCGACATTGCAGCACACTGAAACTTCTGACAAGTGAATTAGGTTATTTATTGCAGACTGTAGCTATCTTTATTGAGTACTGGCACCTTAATTCATCTATCTGTTATTCTTAATAATAATAATACAAAGCTGAACTAAGATATATTTATGAGTATTGCGTTCAGCATCAATACGTTGAAATGCAGCAGCGCTGTCTCCAACATCTGTAACCCCAGCCAGCACTGAGCAAGGCAATGGGGCGCACAGGGGGATCTAGGGTTCGAGAATGGGGGGGGGGGGGGGCTAAAGCTAAAATTGTAAATTTCGCCCTGTTCCATCAGCGAAAAGTTGATGACCAGGGGGTGGGGTGGAGTCCGGTCGTCAGCGCGAAAAATCGTTGAGCGTGGGGTGGGGGGGGGGGGGTAGATTTTCCCTAATTATCACTTCTTACAGCCAATGCAGGAACACACGGGGCGGGGGACATCCTTGTATTGAATGCCCGCCATGTTCCTGTGGGGGGGGGGGGGATTTCCCCTAATGCCCCCTGGATCCGCCAGTGGTAAAAACAGACAAACAATTTTACCTCTTCTGTCGCTTTCAAACATTTATGTAGCTGAGTTCATGCTGAGTCTGATCTTGAATAGTTGGAAAGGCCAAACAAATGAAACCTCTACTCATAGCACCCATAAAATGCACCGAGATGGGTACCTAAGCATGGTGCAAAATGGGTGTCAGATTTAAAATTGGTATCTGAAATTACTTGAGTCTGGATATGACTTGAGGCCAAAGTAGCCATCCCAAGAGCTATAGTAATTTTAAATGACATTGACAATGCAAAATATTAAATATACCTACACATTCACAAAGTGTGAATTTTATTTGGCTACATGTTTACAGAGAAAATGAAAACAACGATACCCAATTCCCAGTCACAATTCCTCAAATACTGTCGAAATGCGTTCCCGCACGCTGTTCCGCGCTAACCGCTTTGGCGCCAAAACGCGACGTTTTTTTTTTTTTTTACTTATGTTGGTTGTAAGAATCGCTCCAGATCGAAAATAGCGCCAGACGCGCCACGCATATTTGGAAATGTCGAATACAAAGTCCAGGCCCATCATACCTAGGGAGCCATAAGTCAGTCAACACTCAAGATATTGCTTTGACATTTGGTTTGGGCATCGTCCATACTTTGTTCTCCAATGTATATTCCGGCTTTTTAATGTTATTTGATATTTGATAGGATTTTATGAAAACAATAATTTTTTGGAGTGAAAAATCCAAAAAATCAGAATTTCTAAACATATAAAAAACCCGGAGTATTTATTGGAGAACGAACTATAGACAATACCCAAACCGAATTTCAAAGCAATATCTTTAGTTTTGGCTGACTTATGGCGACTTAAGTATGATGGGTCTGGATTTTGTATTCGACATTTCCAAATATGCACGCACCACTTTCCCTCCTGCTACCAAAATGCTACAAAATAACACGGACGAACGAGGAAACACGAACGAGGCAAAAAATAACGTTTTTTTTTGTTCGCAAAAAGTTATTTTTAGCAGTCAGTATTTTTCATCGCCAGTTTTGTTGGATTGTTTTTTTGGGGAGGCTAATTTCTATTGCCGCCCCCGTCGAGCGTGGGATGGGGGGATTTTGCCCCTGCGGCCCCTCCCCCTGGATCCGCCAGTGATGTGGCGCTGTATGTCCACTGAACAGAACACCGGACTGACGTTTGGTTCAACTGAACGGAATGAGCTGACGTGTGGTCACCGAAAGGAACACGGGACTGACATATGGCTCACTGGACAGAATGAGCTGACGTGTGGCAGTGGCGGCGGATCGTATTTTCGTATGGGGGAGGGGCAAAGAAACCCAGGGGCCCCTCGGCCAAATGCCCCCCCCCCCAAAACAACATTGCCGCGAAATGGTATCTCCTCGGATTTAGGCCACTATATTTTGACGGGCCCCTAAATGGTCGCACAAAAAAAAACATCGGACAGGCCCACGTTGAAGTCTCAGGCCTTCTGAGGGCCCCCTCAGACCTACTGAGGGTCCCCCTCAGGCCGACTGAGGGCCTATTGTCGGCATTAAAAGGTCCCTCAGGCTGACTGGGGGCAAAACGGGGCCCTGGGTCATTGTTTCGGTCAAAAATAAGAAAAAATCGAACTAACTAACTTCTTGGAGCAAATGTATATATTTTTCAAAATTATTATTTTGCTTACAAATTTATGGGGGGGGGGGGGGCAAAATCTTTTGTTTGCCCTCCAACTTCTTGAGTGGGGAGAGGGGAAGCAGGTGCCCCCTGCCCCTCCCCCCCCCCACCCATCCCCCTTATCCGCCGCCACTGACGTGTGGTTCACTGCAAGGAACACCAAACTGACGAGTAGTTCACTGAAAGGAACACGGGGCGGACGTGTGGTTCACTGGACGGAATGGCAGACGTGTGGTTCACTGAACGGAACACGGGGCTGACGTGTGGTTCACTGGACGGAACACCGGACTGACGTGTGGTTCACTGAAAGGAACACGGGGCGGACGTGTGGTTCACTGGACGGAACACCGGACTGACGTGTGGTTCACTGAAAGGAACACGGGGCGGACGTGTGGTTCACTGGACGGAACACAGGGCGGACGCGTGCCAGACAGTCCTAGACGGTCGCCAGGTGGAGTGCAGCCGGCCGACGCCAGTGATAAATTGTCGGCTGATGTGATGCAATCAACACTGAGACTGGTGTGGTGAAGCCGGGGCCAAGAGGCGAATAACCCGCCCGGCCTGCCCTCAAGTAGACTAAGTCGAATTCGAACTATTACACAAATATACTGGCATGCAACACAGCATTACAGATTACACGAATGTTGTCATGCGACGCGGACTAACACAAATGACACCATGCAGGCGGCCCAATATTATGCAAATGATGCCATGCGGCACATTATTACAAAGTTGAAGTCATGCGGCACAGTATCACTCAGACGATGTTATGCGGCACAGTATCACACACAGTTGTACTAATTGCGGCTCAGAATCGCGCTCCAGCTGTGCTATGCCGCGCTGAATGCAAAGCTGGTATGTGATGCCGTCCCAAATTATCATGTTAAAACTAGCGGTAAGGCAATGTAAGTTTAAGATTCAGAATAAAATAGGTAATAGTATGACATTGCATTGCTGTAGTGCGTAGGTAAGCATGCCAATAAAGAAGCTTAGGTGCTGATCGTTAGACCCTAATCGATGTACAATGTACATTGGGCCGTAGATGTTTTCGAGTGACAATTGCAGAGCGCCGAAAGTTGCTTACTTGAAGCACTCGGAATTTGAAGTTACCGTGAGACTTTTCAGCGAACAATGTGAGAAGAGAGTACTGCTATCGCCTTTAACGTCCCTGTCTTCCTCGAGTAACACAGTAGGGATGCGACTATTTTGCACGTGCACTGAACGCAAAACGTGATACAGGGCACCTTGTAAGATACACTTGTAAGATATGTTTACATAGGTGGGCACCGGTCCGTTACTCCGTTACTCCGTTACTAACGAAGTTCCTTTTTTTTTGGTAACGAAGTAACGGACTCGTTACATTTTGTTTACAGTAACGAACCGAGTAACGGAAGTTACTTATGTGGTCCGTTACTTTGTTACCTTTTAGTCCGTTACTCAGTTACTCCGTTACTTTTTCCTATGCTTGTTTCTCTTCACGCCCGGGCTTATTCACACCGGCACAATCAATGCCCTACACACGTAAAACAAAATCGAATGGCATATGGCGTAAAGGGCCGCAAAATATCGTACCTGTTGGGCTATTGCTTAATGCGGGGCAATGCGCAATGACTGCGATAAAGGTAGCTGTCTCCCGATCCCGATGCCGCGAAACGTTGACAATGTTCGTCAGCTGATATAAGCCGGCGGCAAGCTGGCGGCACTAGTTTATGATAACGGCGAGCTTAGAGTAACGAGTAGCGAGCCTCTGAGAATTACACGCACTGGAGGGGGGGGGGGGGGGGGGGCGATTCCGTCTCCCCCTAAGATCTCGCCCTCCATAAGAGCTACAATAACGAAATTTGTAGGGTAGGGAGGTTCTATAGGGGACTCTGTTTTGCGAAATTTTCATGACCCTAGGTCAATATCTTCAAGGTCAAATGGGGTCAAATATGAAAAAATAAGTCATTTTATCACTTTGCTCCAGAAACCCCAAAATATCTCGAGAACTATGGTAGCTAGGAACAATACAAAAGCAATAGAAAGCTCTTGAAATATGTAATCGCCATAATTAATTCAAATTTTTGCTCAGGTCAATAGTTTAGGCTGCAGAGGTGATCAAAGGTCAAAAAGGCAAACCAGTTTGTTTGTCGCAAATAACTTTTTACCTAATACAGATAAGGCAATAATTGTTACGCCATTGTGTTTGTCACGCCAAGGCGCTTCGAAATATATTCATGTTGACCAGTTTAGGTCAACTTATAAATTTGACCTCAAGTCAAGGTCAAGTGGTGACCCAAGATGGTCATGCTGCATATTGGGACACGTGTCTTGACGGGACAAACACATTGGTACTGGTTGCACTTCTCTATCTTCATTCTGTCGGAATTTATATCACTTCGTTTTACAAAAGTCGTTTCCGTCCGCCCCTGTAGCTCAGTTGGGAGAGCGCTGGACTTCTGATCGGAAGGGCGTTGAAAAGGTCAGAAAGGTTAGACGATCTGAAGGGACCTTGGGCCTTTCAACAGTAAGAATGCAGTTGTACAGGGAATCAAACTCAAAATTTTCCCGCCGCTCCGCGGCACAATTAAACTACAAGTTCAATTATATGCGGGTTATGAAAAAAATCGGTCAGTTTCTCGGCACATTTATGTGTTATGTTGCTACTTTCCTATATAATTGGGCAAAATAGTTCACTTTAGGACTTTTTCCCGCATTTTTAAACGCACAATATAACAATTTTAGAGGTCCGCACCATACGCAATGTGACGCATTGATGAGAAAACATATCCAGGGCATAAGACTACAAAATTTCGCGCAGCGCATTTTTGTCAGAGTTCTAGGTCTTGAGCTTAAAAAATATTCCAAGTTGGTATAGCTGATTCCAAATTGGTGTCGCTGGTTCCCCAAAGTTGATATGGCAGTTTGCTAACTCCAGCTCCTAAAAGTTGGTATGGCCCATGCCATACCTGTCATACTGCATTTTCCATCCTTGTAACGTGCCTTTTCATCCGTTTTTTTGGGGGGGGGGGGGGGCTTTCAACGCTTGGGAAGGGGGCCATTTCAACACTCGGGAAGGTGCTTTTTCGAGGCGCCGCCCCCTCCCCCACCCCTGGACGAAATCCTGGCTACGTGCCTGGTTGCTATGCCAGCTACATCCCCTGGTAAATTTTTCCAATGTCCCACAACCCTTCTACCAAAAAACGATTGTCATAACCTAGTCCTACTTTGTTTAATAATTAGTTTATGCTGATGACATCTACCTCGATTTTCCCTATTAAATTCAAACATGCCCTTTAAATACCCCATATGTTGACCATTTACAAATTTAAAAAACTTCAATGAGATCCCCCTCAGCCTTCGGTATTTAAGTGAGAACATATCCAATATCTTTAGTCTATCCCCATACTGCATATTTCTTAGATTCTTAACCATTTTTGTTGCCATTTTTTGTACTCTTTCTAATAACCAGCAATCTCTCTCATACGTCGGAGACCACAGTACCCACAGTACTCTAAATGCGGTCTAACATATGCACAATAAAGTTTTGTAATCGCCTCTTCACTTTTGTAAGAAACATTCCTGTTAATAGCCCCAAGCATTCTGAGTGCCTTTTTCTGGCTTCGATGACCTGGTCTGATGCTGATAGTTTACTGTTTACCATTACGCCTAGATCCCTTTCCCTTTCAATTTGTGTCAACTCCTGTCCGCCCATTTCATACATATTTCTACAGTTTACTCGGCCTACATGCATAATCTTACATTTGCTGAAATTGAATTTCATCTGCCATGTATCTGACCACTCAACTAGCTTATCCAGATCCGATTGTAAAACATCCTGGTCGTGTTTCCTCTCAATAACTCTGAAAACTTTAAGATCGTCTGCAAATTCCAAGACTTTGCTTGCTACACCACTCTCAATTGTATTTATGAATATTAAAAACAGCAATGGGCCCAGGACTGAACCTTGTGGGACCCCACTGAGCACATCCTTCCAATCTGATTTGCAACCATTTAATAAAACTCTCTGCTGGCGTCCCGAAAGCCAAAATTATATCCAATCCAGTATCTTGTACGTTCACTTGTCCAGTATCTTGTACGGAAACGTACGTTTCCCATGTACGTTACTGTAGCCAAGTATTCGGCTGTGCCAACAAAACCGCCCTGAAACGACTACAAAAAGTGCAAAACTTCGCTGCTAGGTTGATATCAGGCCGACAAAGATACCAACATGTGTCCGATATGATAGAGAACTTGGAGTGGCTCCCTATCGCAGCGATGGTGGACTTCCATGATTTGTGTCTCCTGCATAAAATCGTTATGACCAATGAGCCCGAGGTACTTAGGCGAGAGGTGCGTTACAACAAAGGTGTAGTTGAACGCAGAACCAGACACTCAGACCACCTGTAGGCTGTACTTGTCTCGCTTTCGCACTAACATTGGCAAAATAACTTTTAGGCACTGGGCATGTGTGCTGTACAATGAACATGTGATCGGATCTGTGCTGCAGGGCCTGTCATACGCGCGCTTTAAGAAAGTGGTCAAAGCTCGTCTTCTCACTTAAGATTTTAGAAGATTTTATATCGTCCGCTTAGTATTGTTCTTTGTAGGTACTTCAATCATTTTAGCGTATACAAATATTTTTGCTTTGTGCTGTTTTAGGTTGTGATTTTTTATTTCATCTACCATTTCTGAGCAGTTGTGATTCCTAACATGTGAACCTATGTCTGACGAGGGCTCATAATAGACACATCCTTGTGGATGAGTGCCAATGATGTACAATAAATAAATAAAGATGCTTAGAATGAATGGTAGTACGTTAGTACAATCTTCCACCACCAGGGCGGCGCTGGTGTCGCTAATGTATTGAGATAGGGCAAACTTCTCGTGCTCCGCGCCCCTCTTGTTTAGCGAGTTGGAGAAAACGAACATCAGTATCGTTTTTCTGGGTCCTCAGAGCAAAGGAAAATCATAGGGTCATTTTGAATCTTGACTAGTGACACACCCTACTCGGGATGCTATTGCCACTGTTAGGTAGTGACACCTGGTGGGAATCTACCGAAGTGACTCTCGCCGTGATATAGATGGCAGTACTGTAGCTGCATTTGGAGTGGAGGTCAAGCTGATCTCCGTGCACGCTGTGTCTGGAGTCCTGGAGAGTGGAGATGGAGACATTTCAGGCAGGCAGGCGTATTGCTTGCTGACAAAAAATATTACTTCGAAGTGAAATGCGTTTCACGATGCTTCTTACGCTGAATTTTAACTGTTTAGATTACATTCAGCTGTTAAAATGGGTTCACTTGACGAGATTTTGCTTTTAATCAGGTTGCCACACATTTGTGCAATATTGACACAATTACAAAAGTATGTAGTATGCATGCACGCTGCACAAAAGTACGTTTGCATGATCGATACATTATCTATATTTGTGCATTAATGGCATGCTAAAATTAAATAGGTACGTAAAATAAATAGGCTGCATATTAAAATGGAAATACAAAATATGATTAGGTAAATTTGTATAGATACCTACAGCTAACATACAAAATGTGGCTTTTGAAATCCAATACAATGGCCAAGGAATAAGCAATGACAAATGTGCATATCCAACGACTCTTTATACCGTCAATTACATTCAGCTTCCTTCCATAAGTGCTTTTCAGAATCAGCACGAAACATGCACTCATCTACAATGTAAAGCGCTGTCTATGAAGGCCATCATACTATCATCAGAAATATCCTGTGTCAAAGGCTCACATTAAGTCAGCGAACATCGAGACTGCTCTCATGCGTTGCAATACCTTTCTCCACGGCCCAAACTGTCCTAGACGCCGCGGGCTTCCCGGCCGGGATCAGCTCGCCAGCTCTGTCATTGTACTCCATTGCACTGGTGCATGGCCACTGAACAGTTCCTGCGCGTGCCATCCCGCCAGACGTGGTCACGTGCTCAACCGATCGACACTTTGTCTCCAGCTCTGGCCCCTATGTTGTCCATACTCCATAGTTAGGCAGGCTACCATGACAAGCGCCGCCTATTGACAGTCTGGCTCTCACATCAGGACGCACCACTCGGCGTCGGCCCAGACTGCCTTCCCGTGTTGCCAGCGGGGCTGCACGGTCTCCGCCTTGTGCGTGCAGACGCGGTGAACCACCGTGGTGATCCTTGCCCTCGGCAGACGGCTGTGTTCGTCTGCTGTTCCGAAGGGCGTGTCCGCACGGCCCGATCTCAGCAGCACAGCGCGCGCCACAATCGTCGGCACTACACAATGAGGGGCGCGCCCTCCCGCGAACGTGCCCTGTTGAGCGGTGCGTGTGCCGACTCAGTGCGTGGTGGTGCGTGGCCCTGACCTGACAGGGGTAAACACTCCAGGGTTCTGCACTGTCGGCACACTCCACCCGCCGCCGCCTCCACCCAGAGAAGGTGACCACTGCAGCTCGACCACTGCAACTCCCGACCGCGAGTGCACTCTGACGCCATCTATCGTCATTAGCGTCATCCAGCACTGGTGACGTCTGTCATCATCAGGGTCCAGCTCTGGCGTCATCCAGCGCCGCTGCCGCCGGCCGCTGTGACCTGCCGCTGTGGAGTGTCCCGCCGCGCCGTCTCCTGCTCCGGGGTGCCGGAATGCCGGCCTCACATCATATCCACCCGCCGGCCGTTGGGCTGCAGCCCCTGCTCCTGTCTCCAGCAGGCCAGCCGGTGGCCGAACCAGCGCTGTCGGCACACAGACGAGCCACCGGCATGTCAGGTCTCACAGCTCAGAATCAGTCAACACACAGCCGAGCCACCGGCATGTCAGGTCTCACAGCTCAGAATCACTCAACACACAGCCGAGCCACCGGCATGTCAGGTCTCACAGCTCAGAATCAGTCAACACACAGCCGAGCCACCGGCATGTCAGGTCTCACAGCTCAGAATCAGTCAACACTCAACACACAGCCGAGCCACCGACGAGAACAAAACCCACTCGCCACATCGTCGCTCAGAACCCACTCATCACAAACAAAATATAAAACACAGAACAGCGCCACCTACCTTCACTACACGCACGCGCACCTCACCTCTCATTACACGCTCAGTCTATCAGAACGGATCACACACTCACAGTGGAAACAGCTCAACACATATAAAGACATCGGGAAACTCCTACTTTTGGGTTGCGTGGAACCCAACCCTGGACCAACCCAACCTCCTCAGTTAAAAATTGCACATGTTAATATAAATAGCATCACAGCTCATTATAGAATAGAAGAATTACGTCAATTTGTTGACATAAACAACGTAGACATTTTAGCTTTAACCGAAACAAAACTAGACGACAGCATTCACCCAGACATGTACAACATAGACGGTTTTCACGCACCTTTCACCAGACACAGAAATCGACACGGAGGGGGGACCGCACTATACGCGCGATCATCATTGCCAATTAGACGACTACATCAATTAGAACTGGACGGAGAGGAGTGGATTTGGGCAAAAATAAAAACAAGCGGACAAACATTCATTATAGGCTCCATTTATTTACCACCAAATCTCGACGCCGACAGACTGCAAACCTTCATCGACAGACTCACTGAAAGCGTCACACAAGCACAAATACACACACCAACAGTCATTGCACCACTTGGGGACTTCAACACGGGGAACATATACCTAGACAACTGCACTTATCAGCACAGTGGAACGACGCCATTCGACATCCGATTAAAAGAGGCAGCCGACACGCTAGACCTACACCAACTTATTACGGAGCCCACCCGACTAACTGACCACTCAGCCAATCTAAGAGACCTTTTCTTCGCCAGCGACACTAGTGCAGTGGTAGACGCCGGAACTTTGTCCTCCTTCTCTAATCTCGATCATTTTCCCATCTTCGCCTCCTTTCAAACCACCATGCCCTCGGAAATTCCCCCTCAACGTAAAATAATTTGGGACTTTGACAGGTTAGACGCCGACGGACTGACAAGACGTCTCATGAATACAGACTGGGAAACAATTGTGAACACAGACATCGACAACGCCACAGAACAGTTCACATCTGCAATAATGACAGCTGCCAAAGAGACTATCCCGACGAAGATCCTACACACAAGACAGAAAGACAAACCTTGGGTGACTAACGAACTAAAACGCGGCATACGCAAACGAGATCGACTATTCAGACATGCCAAAAGAACTAAAAGCGACGACGATTGGGGTAGATGGCGTGACCAACGGAACATTGTAACCAACATAAACCGACGACTTAGACAAAGCCACCTACAATCACAGATCCACAAACTGTTAGAACACAAACAGAATCCATACAAATACCATCAAATACTTCGCAACATCACAGGACGTTCAAGAACACGAGCAATTCCCCCACTAGAGACGCCAGATGGAGAAACAGTGACTGTTGACTACGACAAGGCTAATCTACTAAACAATCACTTTGCTGCACAATCCCAATCAGTCACTCCCAACAACCACAGCCCACAATCACCACAACCTGGAGAACCAACACCAACACTCAATGCATTCACAATAACAACACAGGAAACACTCAATGTTCTCAACAAGCTAGACACAAACAAATCTTGTGGACCAGACCTTTTGCCTTCCAAAATAATAAAACTTGTAGCTATTATTATTGCCGAACCGCTAACCAAATTATTCAACAAATCTTTACAATCAGGAACATACCCGACTTCATGGAAACAGGCAAACATTCAACCAATCTTCAAAAACAAAGGATCTCCCTCTGACCCGACAAATTACCGACCTATCAGTTTATTACCATGTCTTTCTAAAGTATTTGAAAGAATAGTATTCCAACACATTTATACTCACTTAAGCACCAACGAACTTCTCACTGACAGGCAGAGTGGATACCGGCCTCACCATAGCACACAACTACAACTCATGCACCTCACACACACACACTACATCAGGCACTTGACTCAGGACAAGACTTTACGGCTATTTATTTAGACATATCAAAATATTTTGACAAGATCTGGCACGCAGGACTCCTTCAAAAATGTAAACACGACTTTAGAATAACTGGCTCCCTCCTCCTTTGGCTTAAATCTTATCTTCGCGACAGAACGCATCGAGTCAAAGTGACAGAAACGTTTTCGACGCCAAAAACAATCAACGCAGGATGCCCCCAGGGATCCGTGTTAGGCCCTCTCCTTGCACTTATGTATCTCGACGGACTTTCACGTAAGACGACACACGACATACTCTTCTTTGCTGACAACACATTACTATACGCGACTCATACTCCCGACAACATGGACGCCGTACAAACATCATTACAAAAAGACCTTGACAGTATTCTCAACTATGGAAGGGAGTGGGCCATTACATACAACACAGACAAAACCATACAACAAACATGTACCCACAGATCCACGGCAAACACACCACATCTTCTTTTTGGAGATACACCCATCCCAATACATGACAGCCACAAACACTTGGGAATAACCTTTTCAAAAGACTTACGCTTTCACGACCACATCAACGATGTAACAAAAAAGATAAATAGAGCACTCAGTCCAATCTATCCCATAGCACAGCACACCCCAAGGCATATTTTAGCTCAGATATACACCACATACATCCAGCCCTATTTCGATTATTGTGACATAGTTTATGACGGACACATCACAGTGACTGACTCACTTAGACTACAAAACTTCAAAATCGGGCTGCAAGACTAGTGACAGGTGCACACTTCAGAACTCCGACCGAGAAACTCAGACATGACCTGGGGTGGGACTCACCTCACACAAGAAGACGCATTCACAAACTTACTCTTTATTTCAAGCTCCGAGACACACAGTCACATTATCCCACCTACGTTACATATATCATTCCCAACACACGTCAACACGACACAGGCATGAACTTACGCAACGCCAGCACTCAGTCACAACCACAAAATCGCCTAACCTCATTCCAACACTCTTTCATTCCCGCGACAACCAAACTCTGGAATCAGCTCCCTCCTTCTATCCGAATTATGAATTCACTGCCAAAATTCAAGCGTGCTTTGACGGAGAGGCTGGGAGTCGATGCTGCACCTTCATATTATTCTCTCGGAAACAAAATAGGCAACACTCTACACACCACTCTTCGTTTGGGCATGTCTTTCCTGAACGCCCACAGATTTCAAATTCAGAAAATAAATGACCCGTCCTGTCCCTGTGGTTTTCCTTGTGAGACCGTAGCTCACTTCATCTTTCACTGTCCACTCTACCAAAACACTAGACAGCATCTTCTTGATGACATTTCAGAAGCACTATGCTATGACTTCTCTCTTCTTCCTTTACGCGAACAACTCAACATACTTACACACGGCACCGGTCTGGGCGGCGGCGAGGGACTGGCGGTGGCCACGAGCTTCCAAAATTACCTGACTAGATCAGGACGTTTCAGTATAACGTAGGCACAATGGGTGTCTTGGCGTGCGGGGTCCCTGCTGGGGTCGCGGCATGGGAGAAAATTAAATAGGTCATGTTTGCGGCGGCGGCCAGTCGACTTTTTGTTTACCTCCTGCCAACCATTGCAGAGAGGTGCCATGTGTAAGCGGTCTCGCTTTTGCACCGATCTGTGATTAAGTTTTTGTGTTTATTTTTGCTTTTCAAATAAATGTGTTTGTTGTTTGTTGTTGTTATGTCAGGTCTCACAGCTCAGAATCAGTAAACACTCAACACACAGCCGAGCCACCGGCATGTCAGGTCTCACAGCTCAGAATCAGTCAACACGCAACACACAGCCGAGCCACCGGCATGACAGGTCCCACAGCTCAGAATCACTCAACACACAGACGAGCCACCGGCATGTCAGGTCTCACAGCTCAGAATCAGTCAACACACTGACGAGCCACCGGCATGTCAGGTCTCACAGCTCAGAATCAGTCAACACACTGACGAGCCACCGGCATGTCAGGTCTCACAGCTCAGAATCAGTCAACACACAGCCGAGCCACCGACATGTCAGGTCTCACAGCTCAGAATCAGTCAACACACTGACGAGCCACCGGCATGTCAGGTCTCACAGCTCAGAATCATTCAACACTCAACACACAGCCGAGCCAACGGCATGTCAGGTCTCACAGCTCAGAATCATTCAACACTCAACACACAGCCGAGCCACCGGCATGTCAGGTCTCACAGCTCATAATCAGTCAACACACAGCCGAGCCACCGGCATGTCAGGTCTCACAGCTCAGAATCAGTCAACACTCAACACACAGCCGAGCCACCGGCATGTCAGGTCTCACAGCTCAGAACCAGTCAACACTCAACACACACACACACACACACAGCCGAGCCACCGGCAAGTCAGGTCTCACAGCTCAGAATCATTCAACACTCAACACACAGCCGAGCCACCGGCATGTCAGGTCTCACAGCTCATAATCAGTCAACACACAGCCGAGCCACCGGCATGTCAGGTCTCACAGCTCAGAATCAGTCAACACTCAACACACAGCCGAGCCACCGGCATGTCAGGTCTCACAGCTCAGAATCAGTCAACACTCAACACACAGCCGAGTCACCGGCATGTCAGGTCTCACAGCTCAGAATCAGTCAACACACAGCCGAGCCACCGACATGTCAGGTCTCACAGCTCAGAATCAGTCAACACACAGCCGAGCCACCGGCATGTCAGGTCTCACAGCTCAGAATCATTCAACACTCAACACACAGCCGAGCCACCGGCATGTCAGGTCTCACAGCTCAGAATCAGTCAACACTCAACACACAGCCGAGCCACCGGCATGTCAGGTCGCACAGCTCAGAATCAGTCAACACTCAACACACACACACACACACACACACACACACACAGCCGAGCCATCGGCAAGTCAGGTCTCAGAGCTCAGAATCATTCAACACTCAACACACAGCCGAGCCACCGGCATGTCAGGTCTCATAGCTCAGAATCAGTCAACACTCAACACACAGCCGAGCCACCGGTATGTCAGGTCTCACAGCTCAGAATCAGTCAACACACAGCCGAGCCACTGGCATGTCAGGTCTCACAGCTCAGAATCAGTCAACACTCAGCCGAGCCACCGGCATGTCAGGTCTCATAGCTCAGAATCACTCAACACTCAACACACAGCCGAGCCACCGGCATGTCAGGTCTCACAGCTCAGAATCAGTCAACACTCAACACACAGCCGAGCCACCGGCATGTCAGGTCTCACAGCTCAGAATCAGTCAACACACTGACGAGCCACCGGCATGTCAGGTCTCACAGCTCAGAATCAGCCAACACTCAACACACAGCCGAGCCACCGGCATGTCAGGTCTCACAACTCAGAATCAGTCAACACTCAGCCGAGCCACCGGCATGTCAGGTCTCACAGCTCAGAATCAGTCAACACACTGACGAGCCACCGGCATGTCAGGTCTCACAACTCAGAATCAGTCAACACTCAACACACAGCCGAGCCACCGGCATGTCAGGTCTCACAGCTCAGAATCAGTCAACACACAGCCGAGCCACCGGCATGTCAGGTCTCACAGCTCATAATCAGTCAACACTCAGCCGAGCCACCGGCATGTCAGGTCTCACAGCTCAGAATCAGCCAACACTCAACACACAGCCGAGCCACCGGCATGTCAGGTCTCACAGCTCAGAATCAGTCAACAAACAGACGAGCCACCGGCATGTCAGATCTCACAGCTCAGAATCAGTCAACACACAGCCGAGCCACCGGCATGTCAGGTCTCACAGCTCAGAATCAGTCAACACTCAGCCGAGCCACCGGCATGTCAGGTCTCACAGCTCAGAATCAGTCAACACTCAACACACAGCCGAGCCACCGGCATGTCAGGTCTCACAGCTCAGAATCAGTAAACACTCAACACACAGCCGAGCCACCGGCATGTTAGGTCTCACAGCTCAGAATCAGTCAACACACAGCCGAGCCACCGGCATGTCAGGTCTCACAGCTCAGAATCAGTCAACACACAGCCGAGCCACCGGCATGTCAGGTCTCACAGCTCAGAATCAGTCAACACACAGCCGAGCCACCGGCATGTCAGGTCTCAAAGCTCAGAATCAGTCAACACACAGCCGAGCCACCGGCATGTCAGGTCTCACAGCTCAGAATCAGTCAACACTCAGCCGAGCCACCGGCATGTCAGGTCTCACAGCTCAGAATCAGTCAACACACAGCCGAGCCACCGGCATGTCAGGTCTCACAGCTCAGAATCAGTCAACACTCAGCCGAGCCACCGGCATGTCAGGTCTCACAGCTCAGAATCAGTCAACACTCAGCCGAGCCACCGGCATGTCAGGTCTCACAGCTCAGAATCAGTCAACACACTGACGAGCCACCGGCATGTCAGGTCTCACAGCTCAGAATCAGTCAACACACAGCCGAGCCACCGGCATGTCAGGTCTCACAGCTCAGAATCAGTCAACACTCAGCCGAGCCACCGGCATGTCAGGTCTCACAGCTCAGAATCAGTCAACACTCAACACACAGCCGAGCCACCGGCATGTCAGGTCTCACAGCTCAGAATCAGTAAACACTCAACACACAGCCGAGCCACCGGCATGTTAGGTCTCACAGCTCAGAATCAGTCAACACGCAGCCGAGCCACCGGCATGTCAGGTCTCACAGCTCAGAATCAGTCAACACACAGCCGAGCCACCGGCATGTCAGGTCTCACAGCTCAGAATCAGTCAACACACAGCCGAGCCACCGGCATGTCAGGTCTCACAGCTCAGAATCAGTCAACACACAGCCGAGCCACCGGCATGTCAGGTCTCACAGCTCAGAATCAGTCAACACTCAGCCGAGCCACCGGCATGTCAGGTCTCACAGCTCAGAATCAGTCAACACACAGCCGAGCCACCGGCATGTCAGGTCTCACAGCTCAGAATCAGTCAACACTCAACACACAGCCGAGCCACCGGCATGTCAGGTCTCACAGCTCAGAATCAGTCAACACACAGCCGAGCCACCGGCATGTCAGGTCTCACAGCTCAGAATCATTCAACACTCAACACACAGCCGAGCCACCGGCATGTCAGGTCTCACAGCTCAGAATCAGTCAACACACAGCCGAGCCACCGGCATGTCAGGTCTCACAGCTCAGAATCAGTCAACACACAGCCGAGCCACCGGCATGTCAGGTCTCACAGCTCAGAATCAGTCAACACACAGCCGAGCCACCGGCATGTCAGGTCTCACAGCTCAGAATCAGTCAACACACAGCCGAGCCACCGGCATGTCAGGTCTCACAGCTCAAAATCAGTCAACACACAGCCGAGCCACCGGCATGTCAGGTCTCACAGCTCAGAATCAGTCAACACTCAGCCGAGCCACCGGCATGTCAGGTCTCACAGCTCAGAATCAGTCAACACTCAGCCGAGCCACCGGCATGTCAGGTCTCACAGCTCAGAATCAGTCAACACACAGCCGAGCCACCGGCATGTCAGGTCTCACAGCTCAGAATCAGTAAACACTCAACACACAGCCGAGCCACCGGCATGTCAGGTCTCACAGCTCAGAATCAGTCAACACTCAACACACAGCCGAGCCACCGGCATGTCAGGTCTCACAGCTCAGAATCAGTCAACACTCAACACACAGCCGAGCCACCGGCATGTCAGGTCTCACAGCTCAGAATCAGTCAACACACAGCCGAGCCACCGGCATGTCAGGTCTCACAGCTCAGAATCAGTCAACACACTGACGAGCCACCGGCATGTCAGGTCTCACAGCTCAGAATCAGTCAACACTCAACCGAGCCACCGGCATGTCAGGTCTCACAGCTCAGAATCAGTCAACACTCAACACACAGCCGAGCCACCGGCATGTCAGGTCTCACAGCTCAGAATCAGTCAACAAACAGACGAGCCACCGGCATGTCAGGTCTCACAGCTCAGAATCAGTCAACACTCAACACACAGCCGAGCCACCGGCATGTCAGGTCTCACAGCTCAGAATCAGTCAACACACAGCCGAGCCACCGGCATGTCAGGTCTCACAGCTCAGAATCAGTCAACACACAGCCGAGCCACCGGCATGTCAGGTCTCACAGCTCAGAATCAGTCAACACTCAACACACAGCCGAGCCACCGGCATGTCAGGTCTCATAGCTCAGAATCAGTCAACACTCAACACACAGCCGAGCCACCGGCATGTCAGGTCTCACAGCTCAGAATCAGTCAACACTCAACACACAGCCGAGCCACCGGCATGTCAGGTCTCACAGCTCAGAATCAGTCAACACACTGACGAGCCACCGGCATGTCAGGTCTCACAGCTCAGAATCAGTCAACACTCAACACACAGCCGAGCCACCGGCATGTCAGGTCTCACAGCTCAGAATCAGTCAACACTCAACACACAGCCGAGCCACCGGCATGTCAGGTCTCACAGCTCATAATCAGTCAACACACAGCCGAGCCACCGGCATGTCAGGTCTCACAGCTCAGAATCAGTCAACACACAGCCGAGCCACCGGCATGTCAGGTCTCACAGTTCAGAATCAGTCAACACACAGCCGAGCCACCGGCATGTCAGGTCTCACAGCTCAGAATCAGTCAACACTCAACACACAGCCGAGCCACCGGCATGTCAGGTCTCACAGCTCAGAATCAGTCAACACTCAACACTCAGCCGAGCCACCGGCATGTCAGGTCTCACAGCTCAGAATCAGTCAACACACAGCCGAGCCACCGGCATGTCAGGTCTCACAGCTCAGAATCAGTCAACACACAGCCGAGCCACCGGCATGTCAGGTCTCACAGCTCAGAATCAGTCAACACACAGCCGAGCCACCGGCATGTCAGGTCTCACAGCTCAGAATCAGTCAACACACAGCCGAGCCACCGGCATGTCAGGTCTCACAGCTCAGAATCAGTCAACACACAGCCGAGCCACCGGCATGTCAGGTCTCACAGCTCAGAATCAGTCAACACACAGCCGAGCCACCGGCATGTCAGGTCTGACAGCTCAGAATCAGTCAACACACAGCCGAGCCACCGGCATGTCAGGTCTCACAGCTCAGAATCAGTCAACACACAGCCGAGCCACCGGCATGTCAGGTCTCACAGCTCAGAATCAGTCAACACACAGCCGAGCCACCGGCATGTCAGGTCTCACAGCTCAGAATCAGTCAACACACTGACGAGCCACCGGCATGTCAGGTCTCACAGCTCAGAATCATTCAACACTCAACACACAGCCGAGCCACCGGCATGTCAGGTCTCACAGCTCAGAATCATTCAACACTCAACACACAGCCGAGCCACCGGCATGTCAGGTCTCACAGCTCAGAATCAGTCAACACACAGCCGAGCCACCGGCATGTCAGGTCTCACAGCTCAGAATCAGTCAACACTCAGCCGAGCCACCGGCATGTCAGGTCTCACAGCTCAGAATCAGTCAACACTCAGCCGAGCCACCGGCATGTCAGGTCTCACAGCTCAGAATCAGTCAACACACAGCCGAGCCACCGGCATGTCAGGTCTCACAGCTCAGAATCAGTCAACACACAGCCGAGCCACCGGCATGTCAGGTCTCACAGCTCAGAATCAGTCAACACACTGACGAGCCACCGGCATGTCAGGTCTCACAGCTCAGAATCAGTCAACACACAGCCGAGCCACCGGCATGTCAGGTCTCATAGCTCAGAATCAGTCAACACTCAGCCGAGCCACCGGCATGTCAGGTCTCACAGCTCAGAATCAGTCAACACTCAGCCGAGCCACCGGCATGTCAGGTCTCACAGCTCAGAATCAGTCAACACACAGCCGAGCCACCGGCATGTCAGGTCTCACAGCTCAGAATCAGTCAACACACAGCCGAGCCACCGGCATGTCAGGTCTCACAGCTCAGAATCAGTCAACACACAGCCGAGCCACCGGCATGTCAGGTCTCACAGCTCAGAATCAGTCAACACACAGCCGAGCCACCGGCATGTCAGGTCTCACAGCTCAGAATCAGTCAACACACAGCCGAGCCACCGGCATGTCAGGTCTCACAGCTCAGAATCAGTCAACACTCAGCCGAGCCACCGGCATGTCAGGTCTCACAGCTCAGAATCAGTCAACACACAGCCGAGCCACCGGCATGTCAGGTCTCACAGCTCAGAATCAGTCAACACTCAACACACAGCCGAGCCACCGGCATGTCAGGTCTCACAGCTCAGAATCAGTCAACACTCAACACTCAGCCGAGCCACCGGCATGTCAGGTCTCACAGCTCAGAATCAGTCAACACACAGCCGAGCCACCGGCATGTCAGGTCTCACAGCTCAGAATCAGTCAACACACAGCCGAGCCACCGGCATGTCAGGTCTCACAGCTCAGAATCAGTCAACACACAGCCGAGCCACCGGCATGTCAGGTCTCACAGCTCAGAATCAGTCAACACACAGCCGAGCCACCGGCATGTCAGGTCTCACAGCTCAGAATCAGTCAACACACAGCCGAGCCACCGGCATGTCAGGTCTCACAAGCTCAGAATCATTCAACACTCAACACACAGCCGAGCCACCGGCATGTCAGGTCTCACAGCTCAGAATCAGTCAACACACAGCCGAGCCACCGGCATGTCAGGTCTCACAGCTCAGAATCAGTCAACACTCAGCCGAGCCACCGGCATGTCAGGTCTCACAGCTCAGAATCAGTCAACACTCAGCCGAGCCACCGGCATGTCAGGTCTCACAGCTCAGAATCAGTCAACACACAGCCGAGCCACCGGCATGTCAGGTCTCACAGCTCAGAATCAGTCAACACAAAGCCGAGCCACCGGCATGTCAGGTCTCACAGCTCAGAATCAGTCAACACACTGACGAGCCACCGGCATGTCAGGTCTCACAACTCAGAATCAGTCAACACACAGCCGAGCCACCGGCATGTCAGGTCTCATAGCTCAGAATCAGTCAACACTCAGCCGAGCCACCAGTATGTCAGGTCTCACAGCTCAGAATCAGTCAACACTCAGCCGAGCCACCGGCATGTCAGGTCTCACAGCTCAGAATCAGTCAACACACAGCCGAGCCACCGGCATGTCAGGTCTCACAGCTCAGAATCAGTCAACACACAGCCGAGCCACCGGCATGTCAGGTCTCACAGCTCAGAATCCTTGCTAAGAAACACATCATAAGCGTGCTTCAGAACTCTGAAACAGTTTGTCGGACGCGTCGTGCCTCTTTCCATCTCTCTTCCCATACACTCCTTCGTTGCTGCATAAATTATCTCCGCCCTTCGACTCTCTCCATCTCTGAGAGACACCCTTGCACCCTGCTGTGTCGATGATGCATGCTGCATAATGTTATTTAAAGCGAAACGGACATTTCCCTTTAATTATTGTCAATTTGAAATGTAAATGCGTTTTTTACGGATGCTATATGTCCGTGCAGAGTCGTGAATTATCATTATCCCTCCAGACGCCGTCATGTGCGAGGGAAGCTTGATTCATTAAGCTAGTGTCCCTGGACAAAGCTTACAGGGGCACCGTTCACCGTTAGGACTACATCAAACAAATCACAAGCGAATCATACAAACACACATACACATACACACACACACACACACACACACACACACACACACACACACACACACACACACACACACACACACACACACACACACACACACACACACACACACACACACACACACATACACACACACACACACACACACACACACACACACACACACGCACACACACACACACACACACACACACACACACACACACACACACACACACACACACACACACACACACGCACACACACACACACACACACACACACACACACACACACACACACACACACACACACACACACACACACACACACACACACACGGACAGACAGACAGACAGACACGCATGGTAAGCGGCTGGTGTTCGGTGTTACGTCTCGGGCTGTCTGACGGCTGGAGACTGGTATGCAGCAGACCGAGATAGTCCAATGAATGACTTGGTAGGTTATTTATGTATGACAAAGATATGAATGACAATTCTTCGGCCCACTAACCGTTGATGACAAAAAAGCCCGAATGTACCGGCACAAGCGTTCAAGTTCAGCAGTCCACATGATAAACAGACAACAGTTGAGGTAACGATAGGATATGTGTACCAAACTATGTCGGTATGACTAGGTATACAATTAGGATACAATTCACACGCAACGCAACATTGAGAATAGCATTGATCTTACATAACTTCGGCTTGATGAGACGTAACTATTTCGAGTGGTGTAATAGCTGTTGCATGAAGCGGATATGTCCCACGAAGTGAAATAAATAAATAAATATATACATACCAGCACTAAGTAAAATAATGATTTTTCAGGTGGACTGTTTTAACAGGCATAACGAATGCACACCAAATCTTACATCACCAACAACAGTATACAAGAGACTCTAGCTGTGCGCGTGCCCCAGCCTTAATCTACCTACCTTACCTTACCTTAACCCGCGAGTTACTGGGGTATATTTCATAACGCGACTTACGGGGGGGGGGGGGGGGGGGGGGGGGCTATTCCCCCCCCTCGGATCTCCGGAGCTACTGGACCGAATGTAAAAATTCAAAAGGCATTCGATAGCCCTGGGAAATTTATCGAAGGAAACATAATATTGTTGACCTCGGGTTCACCGATGACGTCACAGGTCAGGTCAAGTACAAAATGTTTGACCGTGTCAAAAGGTCTCTATGGATGGAATTGTCGCTCAAAATTGCGATATTAAACGCATAAGCCGTTGATAAATCGGTATGATTCGTGTGTCTGACACTTCTAAGTACCTTCCTAAGCTGTTTATGACCTTGGGTCAGGCCAAGGTCATCCGAGGTCACGAGGTCAAACTGCAGATTACGGTCATTAGGCGTTGTAACACATGTTTATGTTTGTTTTTTCTCGTATAGAACGCGTAAAATGACCTTAGAACATTGTTTGTTCCATATAAATAGAAGTAAAAAGCAAAAATGGAAATGCGTTTTTATGCCTAGTAATGCTGTGAGAGGTGGTCGATATTTGTCATTTAAAGGTCATAACTCAGTCATTTTTGAAGATATCGACTTCAAATGTGGTACACATATTCACCGCACCCGTCTCGATCAGACACATTCCGGTTTTTTGATAATTCTGTTTTTTTTTCTTTAACATTTTGTAAAAAAAAACTAATGAATTTGGATTTCTCAAAATTTTGAATAAAAAAACTCAAAAATCCGAGATAGCAGTTTCATAGCCCGGTCGATTTTCAGTAATTTGATTTGAGATAATTGAGTTTATCTCAAACATCGTACCTTTGACAGCATTTTCCGCAAACCATTATTTTGCAACAAAAACCGAAGAACATGACGTCACTCTGACGTCATTCCCGGTTGACCTATCATAGCCTCATATGTTATCTTTTGTCAACATGTGTAGAATTGATGGGAGAGAAGGTACTGCAAGTTTGGTGACGATATCGGTTTTAGTTTAGGAGTTATTGCAAAATAACGGGAGGGGGGGAAATAGCCCCCCAGTAAGTCGCGGGATAATCTAATCTAATCTAATCTAATCTAATATAATACCTTAATCTGGGGCTCGTCCACTTGAAGTTCGACCCCCAGCAGCATCAGGTCGCTGCGACGCGGGTTACGGTTCACGCGAAAACTGGCCTCCAGGACGGCAAGCTGTCGCTCTGAGAGCTGAGGCAGCTCCCTGGTCGGCGAGAGCTGCGGACACACGGCGGGGCAGAGCTGCGGCGGGAAGGAGGACAGCTGCGGCGGGACTGGGGAATACTGAGGGGAGGCTGGGGAGTACTGAGGGGAGACTGGGGAGTACTGAGGGGAGACTGGGGAGTACTGAGGGGAGACTGGGGAGTACTGAGGGGAGACTGGGGAGTACTGAGGGGAGATGGGATATATCTGCCCGGGGGAGCGACGTGGAGGAGACATCATGCTGCCGTAACGCTCCTGGCCTCCGAATCTGTTGGTCGCACAAAAAACACAAGCAGTGGTCAGAAGAAATAAAATAAAACGCGAACAGTGGTCAGAAGAAATACAATAAAACACAAACGGTGGTCAGAAGAAATAAAATAAAACACAAACAGTGGTCAGAGGAAATAAAATAAAACACGAAACACGCCAACAAGCTATGACCGCCAGTGCCACACACCAACAAGCTATGACAATAGCCAGTGCAATAGACTCTATTCAGTTTCCGCTATTGCATGCTAATTATCCAATATGTGCATGTTTTGCAAATGTTTATTGACTTACGACTATTTGATGCATTCGGAACCCACAACAGAAAAGATTGTTATGTTTATCGGTCTGCAAGAAAGAATGAAAGCTAGGTGGCTGCGCGGTGCCGTAGATCACACTCGGAGCGCCCCCGGTGGTCAGCAGATAATTATGCACAGACACGGCCACCGCTTTGTCGCTGATCCCGACCGGGACGGCTTGGTCTCCGGTGGGCCCGCGTCAATGGAACCGCCCCGAGTGTGTATAAGGCTGTAGCTGAGCTGTGACGTGCAATTACCGCCGGCTCCGCTCGGAACATGTGCCGCACTGCCGCCAGGCCGTCCGTGTTAAAGGGAGTGTGCCTAATGTTTTGGAATGTAAAAAAAAAATCATACGGTAAGTAGCTATTGGTTTGATTGTTGTATATTATGAAATTCACATCTGGAGCCCCTTTAGTTTAATTTTCACTTATATTGTTTTTGCTTATTTTTTGTTTCGATATCTCTAAAACGATCGCCACTATGGTGATGTTATGTAAGACGGCGCACATAAGACAATACAATTACGGTCACATCATGCAAGATAGAAAGACAAGTTTTGCACAGCACGTTCTTGTTGCCACTGTGAACTTTATTATGTGCAAGTTTCGTAGCTCTAAATTGATATCTTCTTAAAAAAATGGCCATCGGCCATCATCGAAAAGGCTATCATCGAAAAACATGATGGCCGTCCAGTTTCTGTTCGGCTGCTGCTATCAGCCTGCACGAGCTGTTTTGTTGAATTGCTATTGGCCGGCGCTAACAATATGCTAGCAGTTTAATCGATAGCGGATAGTTGCAGTGCTTCTAGTAGCGGAATCCCTCTGGAGTCTACCAGATCACTTTTTGCTCCCAGCAAGTTCCTGGAGTCTTTGGAATATCTCAGCAACTAGGGCGAATCTGGAGAAACGAAGTCATGGGTCAATTCAGAAAATTATGTTCTATAGACCAGTGTCAATAACCCCAAATAAGCGATGTGAGTAGGCACACTCCCTTTAACAGCATGTGATTCACTTATGACATATACAAAGTAGACCGCGAGCCCTTTATCATTACCTCAGTAAGACAATGAAGGTTGCTCCTTTTGATCGTTGCTTTTATGAGTGGTTCCATCGGAAGCAAATTTTAAAGCTCTTTTATCACACGGTTGGGTGTGATAGGTAGCGCATTAAAAGAAGGGAGGTGATGATTTTTGGGTTTATGGGCTCGCCGACTTGATGGTCATTTGGCGCTCATAACTATTTAAAATAACATTTAACGAGGTAATTATGCGGTGGATTAAATCAAATCAGCTGTCTCGAGAGTACGTATTCCTAAGAATTATGTTAGTTGTTATACGTGTGTTCTGTATATTAGGGTTCATGCACCACTGGTGAACCTTTCCTGGAAGGAGCAACAGCCATTCACATGACTGCATGGCCTCTTCACACCTCATAACGCCGCCACCAAGTGGCGTTGACCTCTGACTACCACATTGCGCCCCGTGTTACCCGGTTCCCATGTCACCGTCCACGGCCCCGGACAGAGCGGCCATTCCGTGCCACCACAGGTCACCGTCGTGCCGGCCATATGGCAGCGCGCGTGTCGATTGCGCTGCCAAATGAGGCGGCCGTGACACAGCGTTCCCATGAGGCGGGCATTATACGGCCCTGGGCATACTACCCTGCCGGCGGCTGCCTGGTGGCGGTCGGTGGCGGAGAGCGTTGGCAGTCTCACTGGGCGGGCCGGTGGTCTGGTACCTCGGCACCCCCCCCCGGGCTGCCGTGGACCCCCCCCCCCCCCACCCACCCCGCCACCACTGCAGCGGTGAACTCAAGCACACGCTCCACTCCACCCCATATCACTTTGCGGAGAAGGATAAATCAACACCCTCCTGCTAAGAGCTTGGAAGTAAATCTTCGGGTTTCTGTGTAGCGCTCTAAAAAATGACATTTGCTATTCTTGCAGCAAAAGTGTAGTTTTTCAAAAAGTTATGGCGAGTTTACGTTTATATCCCAATCTTCACTCTAGAGATCTATATTCTACCGCCTTATTTTCGCAGCCGGAGTACTGCATACAACAGCGCTTTCCTCCCTCCTAGTGTTTAGCTCGGGGGAGGGTCGTTTTCCCCTATTACGAATTTCCCTCCCTGTCCTATTCCCCTCCCGATCGCAATGCCCTCTCGTTCGCAATGCCCTACCTATCGTTCTCCCCTACGACGAATTGCCCTCTGACGAATTCCCCTCTTGTTCACAATCCCCTCCCGTTCATATTACCCTATTACGAATTGCCCTATGACAAATTACCCTCCTTTTCATATTGCCGTCCCTATCGTATTCTCCTCCCGGTTGTCCTCCCCTCCCTGCTGTTAGCTCATCCCAGCCTTCCTAAGATCTACATTAGTTTCAAGGCACAGCCACCAGAGTGAGCTAGTGTACAGTAGCGTTTTGACTTCAGGCTGCTATCGTCGTTAGAAAACCATGAGGTGCAGTCGATCCCTATTATTCTGTCTCTGGAATCAAGGCACTGCAGCACTCTGGTGGCTAATGCCTTGAAACTAATACCGATCTTAGGAAGGCTAGGATAAGCTAACGACTGGGAGGGGAATGCAACAGGAGGGGAATACGATAGGGAAGGCAATATGAACGGGAGGGGATTGCGAACGGGAGGGTAATTCGTCATAGGGCGATTCGTAATAGGGTAATATGAACGGGAGGGGATTGTGAACGGGAGGGTAATTCGTCATAAGGCAATTCGTCGTAGGGGAATACGATAAGGAAGGCATTGCGAACGGGAGGGCATTGCGATCGGGAGGGGAATACGATAGGGAGGGCAATTCGTAATAGGGGAAAACGATATGGCACCGTTTAGCTCCTCCATCCATCTGTGCATTAAAAGCTTCTAATGTCGCAACCCTAGGAAGTTTAAGTGGTCCATTTATTATACACGCTGTCATCGTGCTCGTTCGAAGCTTCGTGTGTGGCTTTTCGCAGCCAACATCCTTTGCACTGGAAGCATACAGAATGTGTGGCACTGGCCGGCTAATCCATTACGTGCATGTGCACGGAAACAATGATTAGCCATTCCACTCTGCATTATGGCTCGCAATAAATTACAGTAATGACAGAATACTGCTACTTCAAAGCCAGTTTGCAGCAGCATGTAACATAAGCAAGTCACTTGTTTGACCACCGGTCCGCCCCGATGGGTATCTCCAGCCAATGCGCTTTCTTTGTCACGGCACGAACAAAAACAAACTGGCAACTTTTTACAGTCAATAAGTGTCAACAGTGAGACCATTTAACGTCAACTTAAGTCAGACCAGGTGCCTGTAGTTCATAAATCATCCGATTAATGAGTGGTTTCGGTGACAGATTACTGATATCGGTGATAATTGTGAGCGGGGCGATGTCAGGCCGCAGTGCCTGTCAACAGCGGTCCCGCTGTGTCGTGCGACCTGTCGTGGCCGTCCGACCATCGGGGCTGGAGAGGGCGGGACGTCCCGTCCGACCATCGGGCTGGAGAGGGCGGGACGTCAGCCGGCGCCCGTCCAGAGGGCTGCCAATAGCCGTTTTCACGAAGGATTTTGCGTTTGGGGCGTTTGGGGCGATTGGGGCGATTGGGGTGTTTGGGGTAAATGGGTCTAAAGCTAGGAAGAACACGGCCTTTTCCGGTGATTTTTGGTATCAATCACAATTTTATGAATTAACCCGAGAGTTACTAGGAGGGGGGGGGGGGGGGGCTATTTTTTGCCCCCCTCCCGTTATTTTGCAATAACTCCTAAACAAACACCGTTATCGTCACCAAACTTGCAGTACCTTCTCTCACATCAATTCTTCACACGTTGGCAAAAGGAAAGATATGAGGTTATGATAGGTCAACCGGGAATGACGTCAGAGTGACGTCATGTTCTTCGGTTTTTGTTGCAAAATAATGGTTTGCGGAAAACGCTGTCAAAGGTACGATGTTTGAGATAAACTCAATTGTCTTAAATCAAATTACTGACAATAGATGTGGCTATCAAACTATTATCTCGTTTTTTTTCAGTTTTTTTATTCAAAATTTTGAGAAATCCAAATAATTAAAAACAAAAATCAAGAAAATGTCAGAAATCTCCAAAAACCGGAATATATGTGATCGAGACGTGTGCGGTGAATATATGTACCACATTTTAAGTCGATATCTTCAAAAATGACTGAGTTATGACCTTTAAATGACAAAAATCGACCACCTCTCCCAGCATTACTATGCATAAAAAACGCATTTCCATTTTTGCTTTTTACTTCTATTTATATGGAACAAACAATGTTCTAAGGTCATTTTACGCGTTCTAGACGAAAACAAACCCATAAACATGTGTTACAACGCCTAATGACGGTAATCTGCAGTTTGACCTCGTGACCTCGGATGACCTTGACCTGACCCAAGGTCATAAACAGCTTAGAAAGGTACTTAGAAGTGTCAGACACACGAATCATACCGATTTATTGACAGCTTATGCGTTTAATATCGCAATTTTGCGCGACAATTCCATCCATCGAGACCTTTTGACACGGTCAAACATTTTGTACTTGACCTGACTTGTGACGTCATCGGTGACCCCGAGGTCAACAATATTATGTTTCCCTCGATAATTTCCCAGGGATATCGATTGCCGTTTCAATTTTTACATTCGGTCCAGTAGTTCCGGAGATCCGAGGGGGTAAAAAAATAGCCCCCACCAGTAAGTCGCGTTATGAAATATACCCCAGTAACTCGCGTGTTAATGTATAAGCATATGCTCATACAATGCAATATTTACCGTTAGTTTGCTTTGAATATTCACATTCATGAGCACATCTGGCAATTTTGGGTTGAGTTAGTTCCTTCTACAAAACATACCGAAAACGCCCCAAAAGAGTATACTAGATAATCAGCTTTGATTAAATAAAATACGCAATTGACAGTTAGTTAGGGCAAAACTGAAGATATTAATGGCAGAGAAATATAACATTATGATGAAAAACGCAATAAAATGTAAAAAGCATAGACAGACCTTAACTCAACGTCGCTCCGTCCCGCTGAGATCGTCCAATTTAGAGCGGTAACTTCGTTGGTTTCCGAAAACCGGAACAATCCTTACGCATTTCGAATCACACCAAATGTTTTTGATTTGATTAATTGATGAATTGATGAATCTCACAAACAAACTGAAAAGACCTCAGAAAAGGCACTTATAAACCCATGAAACATGCGGGCTTTCTGCAGCCACTGGTACTGAAAACTCAAAAATTGCTGTTTTTTCCCGGACCGGCCTATAACCATTTTCCGGGGGGGGGGGCATTACATCTGGCAATTTGCCAGGAAAATAATTACGTTAACCAGTTTATGTGAACCCGGAGCAAGCTAGGGAGTAGGGTATCTATTTTACGTTAGTGAATTGTTCAAAGTAAATATAATATTACGTTAAGTATTTCGTTCAAGGTCAAAAATAAGTAAAACACGAGACACACATACATACATATTTTATTACATACACTCACGAACACACATACACTTGACCACAGTGTCAGTGTTGATGGAGCCGGGGTGCTATCATTGCAACAACGGGAGACTGTTGCCAGTCTCCCTGGCTCCGGCGCCCCGGCCAGACCTGGTTGTGGGATGTATTTAGCTGGGAGAAAAGTCCTGAATAATAAAAAAACCAGCGTCTAACGCAAAGGGGAAAAAACCTGCGCGGAGAGCCACAATTGCGCTAGGCCAAAAACCCCTGTTATATTTGATTAACTGATCGTGTTTGGTAGTGAAAATCAAAGAGGAGGCCTATCAATTCAGGGTAATTATCACCTAACAGCGTTTGAAGATTTAATGTGATGCGATTTTGTTGCGTGTAATTCATAATTTTCTGACGTTTGTCGTTGTGTACTGGGCAAGTAATTAGTAAATGCTTAATTGTGTAGCGCGGATAACCTGGGCAATGTTGGCAATTTGGTGGGGGAAGATTGTCTATAATATAATAATGCGTAATTTTTGTATGACCGAGGCGGAGGCGTGCTAATACTATTTCTTTTTCTCTACAATTCTGGTGACTAGATATAAAATGTTGGACTTTCGGCTTGATCGGATGAAGATGAAAATGCGGAGCAGCGTCCCACTCGCGCTGGTGCAATATGTTAAGTTGAAAATTTACATAATTTAAAACGTCTGATACTGGGCTTGGTAAATGGTTTTCTGAAGGTAATTCTAGGCTCAATTTCGCTAGTTTGTCGGCTTCCTCGTTTCCCGGGATACCGGCGTGTCCTGGGATCCAGAGGAATTTGATGTTGCTATTTTTGCTGTTTAAATACTTGATTACCTGTCTAATTTTAAAAACTATCGGGTTTTTACAGTCACTAATCGAGGAAATGGCAGAGAGCGAGGCGGACGAGTCTGTGCAAATGACTACTTCTTTAAAGGGATTATACGGGTTTTTCCCAGAATAATTGAGTTACATAGCAAACGTACTTATAAAGGTGGTAGAAGTCCCACCGTAGCCACATTTTTCTGGAAATGACCTCTTCTGCACGTAAGGACTTTCCAAAGTGCGCGGGATGCCACCGCGTATTTTCTGCAGGACCGGCTGAGGCAGAGCCAGTCATCTCTTTTATGCTAATAAAAACACCTCACGTATGGCATATTTCCTGTAAAATAAGCAATATTTGAAAGAAAATAAACGTGTTTTGTTCCAACGACAGCAGCAGTTACCTAGTTTTCCCATAAAATTCTATATTTTTCATGAATTTTCATGCCAAAAAATTCATACGCCACCACCAAATTCTCAACGCGGATAACCTGGGCATGAAAATGGCCAGAGAAAAGAAAACCACAAAAACACAAAACCTCAACGAACAGTGTGTAGTAAGTAATACAAAGTCCCGTCAATTTTGAATTGCATAATAATTTTGTGATCCAGTGTAGGACTTGCAGATAATTAAAAACTCTCAAATTGATCTTAAGATAAAAGTGGTGGACAGTAGTGCCGATCAAGTACTCGTTATCTGATACTAGTCTCGAAAAACTCCCAAGTTTTAACGCTGATAATTTATGAAATAATGGACTAAATGAGCATTGAGGTCTCTGTTATATGTCTTAAACGTGTTTAAAGCTCATACAACTGCAAAAGAGTGCATTTACCTTCAGGACGGAAACCCGTATAATCCCTTTAAGTTTTTCCTTTCTAATGTGTATTAATGCTAATCAAATTGATGATAGTTCCGCTGTGTATACGCTATTTGTGTCTGGAAGTCTGAAGTTATTTTTAGCTGTGTTTGAGAAGTATGCACCACCGGTTCGGCCGTCGCGCCGTGAGCCGTCTGTGTATATGTATGTGTATGTGGTGTGTTGTGCTTTGTGTTCGTGGAAGAGTGTGTGTGTCTCTGCCGCCGTAACTGTGTTTTTGTTGTGTGTGAAGAGGCGGTGTGTGTCTGGTGTTGTGTCGAGCCAGTGAGGTGTGAGTGGTGGCGTTGGCATTGTGTTGATGTGTGCGATGTTGAATAGTGTGAGTGTTTGTCTGATTCTGTGACTGATAAGTGGGTGTCGTTTTTGTAGTAGTGTTTGTCGTCTTGTGGGTGCGGGGTGATTTAAGATGTGGAATGTTGGGCGTGTGGGGTGTGAACTTGCTCTGGCGTAGTATCTGAGTAATATCATCGAACGGACGCCACGGCTCTGCGCATGCGCAACGTGACGTCAGGCGACCGGCCGGCTGGTCGCCATGGTGACCAGCCGGCCGGCGCCGGAGCCACGTGTGCAACGTGACGTCAGGCGACCGGCCGTCCCGTCGCCATGGTGACCGGGCGGCGGCGGCTGCGCAGAGCCAGCGCAGAGCCGGAGCCAACATTCCCGTCATCTTACAACAAATGATCAAAACGAAATAGCTAATTATCATTAATCCTTGCTTTCAAAAGTGAATATGACTGAATATATGAATGGACTAATTCATCTAGTTTTAATTGAAATAAGCTATTATTCCTGAAAACCATGCTGTTGCAAAATATGACCATTTCCCGAACCAGCCACTTCCGGGATTCGAGCAAGATGGCGTCGCACAAACACCCCAGCCGTCTGGCCACACCAGAGCTAGTATAAGATGAAATTGCTAATTTTAAGTAAACTATGGTGTTATAATTAACATGGAATTACCAGAAAAATGCATTAATTCATAAAGTTGCGATTGATGCCAAAAATCACCTGGAAAAGCCGTATGCTTACGAGCTATAGACCCATTTACCCCAAACGCCCCAATAGCCCCAATCGCCCCAACCGCCGCAAACACCCCAATCGCCCCAAACGCAAAATCCTTCGTGAAAACGGCTAATAATGACGGCCACGGAGCTCTGCCATGGTACATAACTGAATTAACGAACTATAGTCATTGCCCATATGGTAGTTCTGGTAGTTATGGTTGCATATGGTAGTATACGCCACAAGTACACTAAGATAAATATATGGACACACAACTGCTCTACCACTCAAGCAGCATATCCAAAGGAATTAAAGGCGTTCACCCAGTTGAGTCGTCTGCGCTTGTCAATATGGCCGGTTCATATGTCACAGGCAGAGTGAGTCGGTACGCCAGAATGGGAAAAGCCAAGCGCGGACAAGTCGGTTCAACCAATCAATCAACTGGCGGCTGATATGGAGCATCTGCCCAGGAACGAATTCAAGTTAACATTACGAGGCAAGCGGAAGGGGGAAAGAAATAGTACAAGCTCAGCAATGGCCACCGCGACAATATGCTAATTAAGCGCACTAACCAGACGCTATAGGTAAAGCTGGTGCTGGCATTCCTGACAAACCACAGTGAACACAGCCATGTTAACCTTAAACTACCTTAGACAAAATGAACGACGAACGCCCATTGTTGCATTCATAGGCGTAGGAACAGGGGGGGGGGGGGGGGGAGGGGCATGTCCCCTCACTTTTGGGCCATTGTTTGGGCTAAAATCTTTATTTTTCCTTGGTGAGAAAGTGTTTGATGGCAAAAGGTTCGCCAAGATGAGAACAGCCCAAATCTGCAAATACATCTTCCATAGGGGGTTGGGGTACTATCAAAACGAGATCATAGTTTCACTGCCTCCCCCACTTTTCCTGACGTTCCTACGTTCCTGTCTGCTCTCTTGCTCGGCGCATCACATGTGGCCTTGCCTGGAACGTATTGTTACAGCACGGCGACATCGATTGGGCACGACTGACGGTCACCGTCGTTTTTACAGCCGAACGGTGATATATCTGCTGTTGGGGGCACATCCGCCACACGCGTGCAAACAGCCATCTGTCCAGTAGCTGGTGCCGTGCTGGACACACTGCAGGTGGTCAGTCCCGCCGCCTACATGCAACTCGACGGCGTGCACTAAATCACAGGCCGCCTGAGCTCGTGACTCAGCCACATCAGGACCGGCTCTGGGGCTGCCCGGCCTGAGCTGCAGCAGCTTCACATAACCCAGTCCAGCCCGGGTGTGTCGTGGAGTGCCAAGACATGCGGCGGGAGTGCAGGACTCGGGCTGATGGCGGGAGGTCACTGAGGGAGGGGGTATGCCCGACCGTCTCCGGGGCCGGGGTAGGGCTGAGTCGCTGTTCCCCGGATTCCGCCCCGGACTGCGGCTGACATGTCCTCCGTGTGCCGGTCGTCCTGCTGCTGCGGTCTGTGATCTGTGCCCAGTCAGTCTGCTGCTGCGGTCTGTGATCTGTGCTCAGTCAGTCTGCTGCTGCGGTCTGTGATCTGCGCTCAGTCAGTCTGCTGCTGCGGTCTGTGATCTGCGCTCAGTCAGTCTGCTGCTGCTGCCTGTGATCTGTGCCCAGTCAGTCTGCTGCTGCGGTTTGTGATCTGTGCTCAGTCAGTCTGCTGCTGCGGTCTGTGATCTGTGCCCAGTCAGTATGCCGTTCCGTGTGCCGGTCGCGCTGCTGCTGCGGTCTGTGATCTGTGCCCAGTCAGTCTGCTGCTGCGGTCTGTGATCTGTGCCCAGTCAGTCTGCTGCTGCGGTCTGTGATCTGCGCTCAGTCAGTCTGCTGCTGCGGTCTGTGATCTGTGTCCAGTCAGTATGCCGTTCCGTGTGCCGGTCGACCTGCTGCTGCGGTCTGTGATCTGTGCCCAGTCAGTATGCCGTTCCGTGTGCCGATCGACCTGCTGCTGCGGTCTGTGATCTGTGCCCAGTCAGTATGCCGTTCCGTGTGCCGGTCGACCTGCTGCTGCGGTCTGTGATCTGTGCCCAGTCAGTATGCCGTTCCGTGTGCCGGTCGACCTGCTGCTGCGGTCTGTGATCTGTGCCCAGTCAGTATGCCGTTCCGTGTGCCGGTCGACCTGCTGCTGCGGTCTGTGATCTGTGTTCAGTCAGTCTGCCAAATTCGGAGAGCCCGTCATCTACAGAGTCGATGGAATGATTAATCTTGACATCTCGGCATCTCGGCTCTCTCCGGGTCTCTTCCTCATTAATGAGCCCCTCAAAAACCAGACAGGCAGCCTCGTGTGCGATCAATGTATAGACCATGTAGGCGTGATATGAACGCAGTAAAGTCAACACAATTAGCATACTAGCTGCAAGTAGTAGATGTGAATCTACGGGCGATACTCGCAGATGTAGGCGTATTGTCTGGAGCATTCTCGGTTGATCAATCCATGTCCTTGAGTCATGATGACACAGTCGTTTTCGTCTCTAGCGTCTGCGTCGTCGAACCAATGCTCAAAGCGATCCCAGTTTCCGTACCAAGCTTCCTTGATGATGATCGTTTCACGGTTGAACATGTCCTTGTAGACGCCCTCCTCTTCGATGTCATTAATGCCGACGAGCTTTAAAGGGGTACTGTCCAGCTGGTGGAATGTCTTGAGGAAGTTGAACTGCTGGTCAGTGGTCGGGAAGGCGGGCACTGCGTCCGGGTCGTCCTGCCGGCAGAGCTCAATCAGCAGCGGGCCCGACTCGGTCTGGGACTCATGAGCTCGGTACGCCACGCGCCGGTCGTCAGAGAGGACGTAGCCGGGCGGCAGGCGCGGCTGGTGCAGCCGGAGGGCGCTGCTCGCCAGCGGGTTGTCGGCAGAGGACTGGGGCCACAGTCGACACCAGCCGGAGGCGACGTCCCGGCTCCACTTGAGGCAGGCCACCGAGGAGCGGAGACAGCCGATGCCGCACATCACTGCCGACGGCGCGCTCCACTCTCTGAGCGTGTTCTCAGCGGGCAGCGCGTGGCGAGTGATGTACATAGTCGGACCGACGGCCAGCGCCCCCGCGGAAGGACCGAGGTCCACTGACAGCAGCAGCTGCAGCAGCAGCTGCATCAACAGCAGCAGAGGCACCAACATGCTGTCCGCTTGCAGCTGAAGCGCCGAATGAACTGAGCACGAAACAACAGCGATATTAAACTCCGAGCCGGTCAGGAACAAAAGGCTTGTTGATGCAGCTGACACCCTTCCATCAGTTTACATGTCCTTGATGCGCTCTCCCATATGCTTACGTTGACGTTTTTATTTGCATAAGCTTTCAAAGTTAGTGCATCGAAGACGGCAAAGGATGGATTTTCAACAATGGTCGGTGAGTTCAGAAGGTAAGCCAGCAAGTAACGAGTAACGACCATTTACTAATGAGTGTTCTGACATGCCTGAGTGCCATGCGTGCTCAGGCATGACAGCTTTAAGCGTTTGAATGACAAACAATCCCATATTGCGAGACTGAGATGGTTTATGGGGTTTCTGCCCAGCCCAGAATGCTTAAAGCCCGGTTCATGGGTTCATGACGTTCACCCCGTCTAAGATGACAGCCTATACATCACCGGCGCCATGCCCGTCCCGAATTATTCGAGTAGGTCGGCATAGAGCCTGGCTTAAGCGGTTGCAGGACAAAATGGCGAATGCCATTTTGCCGAATGTCATTTTGACGAATGTATAATGTGGCAGGACACTTTGACGAAATGCCTTTTTGACGACATGTGAATATGCCGAAAGCAAAATGGCGAATGCCTTTTTGTCGAAATGGCTTTTTACCGACATGTCAAAATGTCGAAATGTCTTTTTGCCGACATATTAAAAGGTCAAAATGTGATTTTGCCGACATGTGGAAAAGTGAAATGTCTTTTTGCCGAATGTCATTTTGCAGGCATGTGAAAAGATCGAAATGTCTTTTTGCTCACCCACTCCACATCTCTGTCTCACCCACTCCGCATCATGACTTTTCGCTTCGCGAATCCCAGGCGAGTCCCTGAACAGGCTGGAAGGGCGTTGAAAAAGGTCAGAGGGGCCCCTAGACGATCTGAAGGGACCTTGGGCCTTTCAACAGTAAGAATGCAGTTGTCCAGGGAATACAACTCAAAATTTTCGCGTCGCTCCGCGGCGCAATTTAACTACAAATTGAATTATATGCGGGTTAGGACATAATCGGCCCGTTTCTTGGCGCATTTATGTGTTATGTTGCTACTTTCCTATATAATTGGGCAAAATAATTCACTTCATCACTTTTTTTATCGCACTTTTAAACGCACAATATAGCATTTTTAGAGGTCCGCACCATACACAATGCGACGCATTGATGAGAAAGCATATCCAGGGCATAAGACTCACAATTTTCGCGCCGCTCCGCGGCGCAATTTGTTTAAGAGTTCCAGGTCTTGAGCTTAAAAAATATTCGAAGTTGGTATAGCTGATTCTAAATTGGTGTCGCTAGTTCCAAAGTTGATATGTCAGTTTGCTAACTCCAGCTCCTAAAAGTTGGTATGGCTCATGCCATACCTGTCACACCTCCTTTTCCATCCTTATAACGTGCCTTTTCATCCGTTTTGTTTGTCCCTTTCAACGCGTGGGAAGGGGCCCTTTCAAGGCTCGGGAAGGGGTCATTTCGAGGCGCCACCCCCCCCCCCCTGGACGAAGTCTTGACTACGTGACTGCTGTGCTGCCATATTTTGCATAACACGGCGCAACGACAGGTACCTTAGTCAAAGATAACCAATTGGACACGTCGACAAAGTGGCATTCGGCAAAAAACGCATTTATACTTTTTCACATGTCTACAAAATGACATTTCGGCGGACAGTCATTGCGACCTTTTAATATGTCGACAAAATGTCATTCGGCAAAAGCATTCCGATTTTTTTCTTCTCACATTTCGACAAAATGACATGTCGGCAAAAAGACATTTGGACATTTTGACACGTCGGCAAAAAGGCATTTCGACAATTCACATTCGCCATTTTGCTTTCGGCATATTCACATTTCGACAAAAGGACATGACAAAGTGTCCTTCGACAATCTGCATTCGGCAAAAAGACATTCGGCAAAATGACATTCGCCATTTTGTCCAGACACCGGTTTAAGCTGCCAGATGAGTTAAGCGACTTTGGTCTCATGCGGTCCTTGCACTCCCCTTTTGGTTTTTCACTTTCCTAACCAATAAATTCCAGTGTTCGTGTCTGCACTTGTGATCAATGTTCGATTGCCTTTGCTTGAACATAATGCAGGTTATTTGTATGATTACATCGTTCATTATCATAAGCCTGGCACCAGTTCCCAAACGAAAAAAAAACAATACTGAACGGCGTGATATATCAATGCCTTTGTCAACACAATACGACCTGAAACTGTAAAGTAGCTGTACGAGAGTGCGTTTATAGAGCTCTAAACAGCAAGCAAAATTGCATCGCGTAAATCAAGTAACGAACTGCGTGTTATGTATGTGTTGTGACTCGCGTGTCCTGACGCCATTGTTGCGGAAAGATATGCGCTTAGTCAGGGGATGCCATCGGGCACATTTCGTGTTAGCTGCAGGTAATGCAACTTCAATGCAAATTAAAAGTGTTTTCCTGTTTGCATCACATACTTTCAACGCTTGAAAGTAATACGGGGATAATATAAATTTGGTTTAAAGAATTGCCTGCAAATACATTATTTCATATACAAATTGTATTATATGAAATGGTCGCAGTGTGATGATATGCCGGTGATATGAAAGAACATAAATTGTTGAAAAAATACGTTATAATTAATGCCCATAACGCTGCGTAAAATAACAAATAACATTCAGCGATTAGCGGTGTCTCCAACTTTAACTGCAGTCGGTTTCGAATAGCACTAGAGCGCCGCACTGTCTGCAGTGACCACTGACCACTGCCCATTAACCACTAACCACTGACCACTAACCAGTGATCACTGACCAGTGACCACTGGCCAGTGACCACTAACCACTAACCACTAACCACTAACCACTAGCCACTGACCAGTGGCCAGTGACCAGTGACCACTGCCCACTAACCACTGACCACTAACCACTGGCCAGTAACCACTGACCAGCGACCACTAACCAGCGACCACTAACCACTAACCACTGACCAGTGACCAGTCACCACTGACCACTAACCACTGACCAGTGACCAGTGGCCAGTGCCCACTGCCCACTAACCACTGCCCACTAACCACTGCCCACTAACCACTGACCACTAACCACCGATCAGTGACCACTGCCCACTAACCACTGTCCACTAACCACTGCCCACTAGCCACTGACCACTAACCACTGACCAGTGACCATTGACCATTGACCAGTGACCACTGACCAGTGACCACTGACCAGTGACCACTGACCAGTGACCACTGACCAGTGACAACTGACCAGTGGCCACTAACACCTGACCAGTGACCACTGAACACTAACCACTGACCACTAACCACTAACCAGTGACCATTGACCATTGACCACTAACAACTGACCAGTGACCACTGACCACTAACCGCTGACCATTACCACTGACCAGTGACCACTGACCACTGACCACTGACCGCTGACCACTGACCACTGATCACTAACCACTAACCAGTGACCACTGACCAGTGACCACTGACCAGTGACCACTGACCAGTGACCACTGACCAGTGACCACTGACCAGTGACCACTGACCAGTGACCACTGACCAGTGACCACTGACCAGTGACCACTGACCAGTGACCACTGACCAGTGACCACTGACCAGTGACCACTGACCAGTGAACACTGACCAGTGACCACTAACCAGTGACCACTGATCAGTGACCACTGACCAGTAACCACTGACCAGTGACCACTGATCAGTGACCACTGACCAGTAACCACTGACCAGTGACCACTGACCAGTGACCACTGACCAGTGACCACTGACCAGTGACCACTGACAAGTGACCACCGACCAGTGACCACTGACCAGTGACCACTGACCAGTGACCACTGACCAGTGACCACTGACCAGTGACCACTGACCACTGACCAGTGACCACTGACCAGTGACCACTGACCAGTGACCACTGACCAGTGACCACTGACCAGTGACCACTGGTCAGTGGCCACTGACCACTGACCAGTGGCCACTGACCAGTGACAACTGACCAGTGACAACTGACCAGTGACCACTGACCACTAACCAGTGACCACTAACCAGTGACCAATGACAAGCGACTACTGACCAGTGCCCACTGACCAGTGACTACTAACCAGTGACCACTGACCAGTGACCACTGATCAGTGACCACTCTTCACTGACAAGTGGCCACTGACCAGTGATCACTGACCAGTGACCAGTGCCCACTGATCAGTGACCAGTGACCCCTGACCACTGACCACTGACCACTGACCACTGACCACTGACCACTGACCACTGACCAGTGAGGTCACTGGTATGGGGTTAGTAAGTACCAGTCCATTATTGCTGGCTGTGCGGACAACGTCCACCGATCAGTGACCTAACCACTGCTTAGCAAGCCCTGCTTAGCAGTGGTTTGCCCTGCAACCACTGCTTTGCAAGCCCTGCTTAGGCCCTGCCCTAAGCAGGGCTTGCAAAGGACCTACCCGATCATACAGAGTGCTACAGGGATGGACTTTCGCTCCATATGTTTTTAAGGCTTCAGAGTTGCAGCACTTCTTCTGGCTAGAGGTTTGCTAACTATGCTCAAAACATGCTTTGAAATGCCGTCTTCCAGTCCTATTTCCGTTAACATAAATAGTTAACTTCGCTTTGAAATACATATTTTACTATGTAGTTTTGTTCTTTATCTCGTTGTGTACCTCCTTCGCAACCAAAATCGGTAAAATTAAGGCTGGCAAGGTATTGGACAGTAATGAGTTGCACAGCCCCTGTCCCTTGGACGTCACTAATTCACTTACAGGGTGCGATGCTGGTGCACAATGTTGGTGGATAATTTTCTCCGTATGATTATATGAATCGAGTGATATCACTGACCAACCAAAGGCTACCGTCGGAGGCTGCAGGCTGCAGCTTTCAGATAAACCCCCGCTCGCCAAGGTGTCGATCTGCTGCTCGGAGTTTGTGTGATGCCCGCACATTAGGTCATCTGAATGTGTTTATACCTTCTACAAATGACGCTTAATGGTTTAGCGGCCGATCAAAACAAGTGCAATCTGTAAGGATAAAGAGGAGGACGGTTCGCCTATGCATCTATCAACACCGAGTGCAAGGATGACGTGACAAATGAGGTAACCGCATGCCGCCTCAGAGCAGCCCGGGTCTGTTCGGCCTATCTGTTCGGCCCTCAGAACAGCCCGGGGTCTGTTCGGCCTATCTGTTCGGCCCTCAGAGCAGCCCGGGGTCTGTTCGGTCTATCTGTTCGGCCCTCAGAACAGACGGGTCTGTTCGGCCTATCTGTTCGGCGACAAACTGGTGCAGTTCGCGGTCGCAATATTACTGGAGCTCCGCAGCGATGGCTGCTGGCCATGGCCAAAATCCAGCCTAACATCCCATAATGTTATGTCCTCGGGAATCCAGCTGATATCGCGAGCTGCATGGATACTCCTTCGTTAAGATCATAGGCGTACACAAGGGGGGGGGGGGCAAACGGGGCAATTGCCCCCCTGATGGTCTGTATGTGCCCCTTTGGTCGAAAAAATGCATTATTTGTTTATTTTTTTTTAGAGAAAAATGGTGAAAATTTAAAAAATATAGTGGGCCAAATCCGGCGAGTTTTTTTTGGTGGGGGTACTTTATGCCCCCTGAGCAAAAATTGCCCCCTCCTGGAGCGAATCCTGGGTACGCTACTGGTTAAGATTGTATTGTATTGTATTATTGTATTATACATCAGCTGACCCTTTCCACACATATAGGGCTGTTACAGGGCCATTGTCGTACATGTTGGTACATACAAGTTGCAGCCTTAGCTTTGTCATTATAATACAGAAGCTAACAAGCTAAAATGCACTGACCAGCCAAATACAAGACATGACATTACAACCAATCTATTACGCAAAAATAAACACTAATAAAACTAGACTGCATGCCACGTTTAAACTAGTCACGAGCGCCTGTCACGTTCGGGGGCTGCACACAGTTTCCTAATATGTTTTTCGCTACCCTGGTACTGACAGATAGGATATCAGATCCACTATTAGAGCCAAAATAACTATTGAACAGCGATGACGATCTATACAGATAATTTCGCTTCCCGTGATTGGTTCTGGGCCTGGGCAAAGTCAACTGGTCTGACTGACGGGTGTGACGGCCAATCACGTCTCGGTTGGAAACTAAACGGCTCGATAATAGCGAGGGTTCTCCACTTGTAATAATTTTTTGAAGCAAGCAAAGATCAAAATAATTAACATACTGGGCAGCCGAAAGCCATTCATATTGTTTCAGCAAGTACGAGATATGGTCATATTTCCTGCGACCTGATAGCACTCTCGCTGCAAAGTTAAATATCTTCTGAATTTGACCAATAGCACTGGAACTTGTACCTCCATACACTTGAATACAATATCTTACATGATAAAATATTATGGCGTCAATTAATCTCGGCAATATTTCTACAGGCAGCACCTGTTTAGCATGAAGAAGTGCGACCAGAATTCCATAGCAACGATCGGTTACTTGCAGCACATGTTGCTCCCATGACAGAGAACTATCCAGTGTGATGCCTACATGTTTTACTTTCTCTTTGCAATGAAGAACCTCGCCCATGAAGTTAATAGTTGGGAATCCGTTTAGACGCATCAACTGCCGTCTATCGCCGCACACAATAAACTCTGTTTTTCTGGCATTCACTAGCATGCCGTTCTGCTGAAACCATGTCGTCATTGTGTCCAAAACCTCTTCAAGTTTTTTTTTGCATCTCCTTTATACGGTTGCGGGGACCGACAATGCCAATCTGACTATCATCTGCATAGCGGACCTTAATGATTCGAAAACCGTTAACTTCATCAGGAATGTGACACGGCAAGTCGTTGCTAGCGATGTTGTAAAGCAACGGCCCAAAACATGTCCCCTGAAATGTTCCAATTGTGATGGGTAGGGGATCCGAAAGCTTTTCACCGATTTTTACTTGCTGAACATGGCCACTTAGATAACTTTTAAACCACTGAGGACATATTTGCAATAGCTCTAGCTTATTTAACAGAGTTGTATGGTCCACTACATCAAAGCAGCGACTTAAGTCTATCAGGGTCAGCAGGGTGATCTCTGAGCGATCCATTCCGTTCAAAATCTCATCAGTCACCGATAGCAATGCGGTACAAGTAGAATAATTGGTTCTAAAGCCGTGCTGATCGCTGCTGTATAGGTGTTCCCTATTTAAATAGCTTGTCAGTTGTTGCAAAACAAGTTTTATACTACTTTGGTGATTGTTGGGACATTAGTGACTGGTCTGAAATTGGACGCCATGCTAGGTTCACCCTTTTTGTGCAACAGGATAACTATGGCTCGCTTCCAGCTCGCGGGAACAATCCCTGTGCGAAACTTTTGTTGACAATTCGTAGCAAATAACGACCAGTAATAGCAAAACATAGCTTAATCATTTTCACTGGAATGTCCCCTTCAACGCACGCAGCTTTGTTTCGAATAGAAAAAATGACTTTCTCTAGTTGCGTGAGAGTGACTGGGGATATACGTAATCGCCCTGTATTGACTCTGGGCAATCTCTGTTTTAGAGGTTCTCGAGCCGATCTACTAAAATCCCCTGATACCCTGTCTCGAGTTTCTAAACCAATCGAGGTAAAATACTTGTTCAGGTCGTTAGGTGTTAAATTCGACGGTTCTGTTGTCGGTCCCCGTTTTGGAGCAATGACTGGTCTCAGCTGTCTATACAAATCTGGTGGTGCAGCAGTATTTATACGCTCCACTAAGTTTTGTCTGCAATCTGTTCTAATGGCTCTTCTAGTCAATAAATTAAAATACTGGTATGACGGATCGTTGCATTCTCTCGCACTCCTTCTCTGTGACATAAGATCTTCTCTGACATAAGAAACGTTTCTGGTGAGACAGGCGGACTTGCTGGATTATGCACCCGGTACCTGCGTACCGGAGCGTGCGCATCCAGCAGGCCATTCAAGGTGGACGCGAACGCCTCCCATTGCTTTTCACAATCATCGTTAACATTCACAACAGCGGTCCAATCATTCGCTGCTGCATCGGTCAAGAATGCGGCACTATCAAACGATTTCCATGCACGACCTGTCCTATACAATGCCTTCGATCTAGCGCGCGGAACAGCGATTTCTACGTGAACACGGTAGTGATGACTTGTAAAGTCGCATCGCTCCACCAAACATGTAGGCGGCAACCGCGCATTATGAATGGCATCGGATACCAGGACCACATCCAGAATGGAACGGTGCGCGCCACTATAGAAGGTCAGTTCGTTGACGATGCATTTTAATCCGTATCTCTCGAGTTCCAACAATCGAGCATTGGCAACGGGGTTTGTATGTTCATCAGCATTAAGATCACCAGACAGCATGATACGCTGTGACGGAAACTGAGAAATAATGCTCTGTAACTGTTCCTCGATGTCATTGAAGTCGCCATGCACTTGAGCATGTGCAGTGGAAGGTGGACGGTACACACAACTGATGAGCACCGCTTTTCTCTTATCGAGCTTAACCTTAACCCACAGAGCTTCCACTTGAGACAGATCTCCTAATGATGACACCGCTGTGACTTTTTCGGCTTGCAGATCGCTTCTGACATAAATTGCAACTCCCCCTCCTGACCTTTTCTGACACGATCACAGCAAAATAATCGGTAGCCCTCGAGTGAAACATAACGGTCCGGCGTAGACTGTTTCAGGTTAGTTTCCGTGTAACACAAAACTTCAGGCCGCTTTTCACTAACCTCTGCCCTAATGTCTGTCAATTTCGGGAGGAGTGACTGCACGTTCAGAAGTTCGAGCCTGATGCCGCTGCCTCCGGAAGTCACCCTCGCCACCGGGATACCCCCGCTGGCGCCGCCTCCCTCCGCCGCTTCGGAGGCCGCCGCCCGTTGCGTCTGGCTGATGGTGAGCTGGTCCGACCGCAGCAGGCAGCGGCCGCGGTCGCCGAGTCGTGCTGATTCCCCCGTGTCGCGGTGGCTGGCACGAGTCCCGGGTCGCAGTTTGCGGTACCCTACACACACAGGTATAGGCTGCTGGCTGTCAGGGGCGGGCTGCTGGCTGTCAGGGATGGTATAAATAAAATGTATAATATAAATAAAATAAAATGTAATGTGCTGCAAGTGTAACTATTTGACGCTTATGGTCGGGGCAGCGGAGGAGAGGGGAGAAGAGTGAGTAACGGGGCAGGAGAAGGGGCTGCTCCCCACTCAAGAAGTTGCAGGAGCAAATACATAAATGAACGGTTAATAAGTCGGTATTAGCCAATTTGTCCACCATCCCGAAGCCAGCTGGGCCGTTTGAGGCTCTCCTCAGGCAGTTCAGCGAGACGGAAGCCGGCCCAACTCGCCGGAGGTGGCTGGGTTCAGCCAATCAGTGCACATATTGGGGCGGGAGCGCGGTCTGGCACGCCAGAATTCATTTCGGCGACTTTTTGGAAACCATGCAAAATGAGCCTATTCTGAAGCCAAATTGTCCACAGATTACGAATCTGAAAGTCGTTTGGGTTTGTTCTGAACCGTATGTGTGTGATACAGTGCTAAACACGGATATTTTGTCAGACAGCATTGACCAGCCGGTAATGACGTTAAACACGGCGTTGTGTTCAAAGTTGTATAATATGTTGAATATGTATTTCAGATCATTTTCCCCTATTTGTATACAATGAGACTGATAAGCACTACAGGTTAATACCGAAAAACTGGCACTTGAACATGTATTTACATATTTTATGTCATGTTTTGTTACAGGTGTCAATAATGCTATCAGAATTTTTCATAGGTCAAATTTAACAAAGAAAATATAAAATTTAACAAAACCACCCAAAGATCTTTTGTGAGCAAAACGTTGCTAAACTCATATTCTATCAGACCGTAGTTTATTTTCTTGCACAAGTTTGCACTTCTGCCAGAAAATGGCATGTTTATATAATAATTATATTATAAGTAGCCGTTTTCACGAAAGATTATTGCGCTGACGCCTGTGACCATAGCAACGGCGTTCCCAAATTTACGCCAAAATTGTCCGAATATAACTGTGCTATTGAGGAACCAATTTGACTATTCAAACCAAAAGGAAATGAAAGTGCAAGACATTCACTATCTGGGACTGGTATATCAGACCCTCGTTAAACATGGCCGTCTTCTTCTTTTTGTGTATCCTCATTTAGCTACGAGTCAAGAAAAGCTTCTCTTAATTTTGTACGTTGCAAAATGCAAACCATTCCCGCACGTTGCAACCATCTGACCACGAAGGCCCAAATCACCGACCACAGACCAACCCAGTCAGAGAAATAACTGGCATTTGCTTTTGCAAGAATTAATCTCAAGATAATTTTTCTGAGTCTGCAGCTTCTATTTCTCCTGAAGTATGACTTAAACAACACGGATGTGGTGGACTATGTACAATCTAGTGAGTATCAATCACTATGCTATTGGTCAAGGTGATACAAACGTGATGCCTGCGATGCAAGACTCACTATGTTATGGATGAAGGCTACACCGAAACTGTCATGAGTATCAACTCTCATACATGCCTATATACGAATATCTCCCATCCGATGACACCGGTCTATTCAATCTATGCCGTGCATGACGGCCTTTGAGATTCTGCACACTCGGCGACATATGCCAATTTTGTCAAGAAAGAAGGACATGGGTTTCACTTTGCGTTCGCTAGTGCAGGCCAAAAGTAAGTAAGCGAATCAGACAATTCAATTTTAGCCATTCGTGAACGAGTTTGGATTCATTGGATTTAAATTTATTCGTGTTTCTGCGTATCGCGATTTTACAACGATTTAATTGAAGTTTGGTTGTTCGTGTTGTACAGGGCAGGGCCTCCCGTAAGGATTTTGGACTGGGTGTGCATTTTGGCGAGGCGGGCTTAGATTATGGGGAGAGGGGCACCGATGGCTCTACAGGAGGCCTTTATCCCTAAAGGGGAGGGGGCAATATGTTTTGTGGTCCTCCCTTTTGTTTAAGTCTCATTTCCCCGTGATACCCCTACGGTCTGATTCAAATAGCAAAATACTAGTGCTAATCCGTCCGCTCCGCTGGACGATTGTATTATGCTATACACTATGCAGGTCGAGTGGTGGTTACTACCCGTGGCACACCCGTCGTACCTAATTACCTACCCGTCAAGGGATCACCGCCCCACCAACTCCGGTGCGTCGGTGACTTATCCCATCTCCCACATATGTCCTATGCATAGCTAGCTGGCATCTCCGGGATGAAGGCATCCGCACCAATTCAGCACGTGAATTAACTGGGACTTTTAAACTGAATAAACTGAGCGGTTCCGGATACACAGACAGACAAACAGACAGACAGCCGTCTTCCGCTTATCCTAATAGTATTATTATCTATATTACTATTTGCCGCTTATCAAATAGTAATATAGATTGCTCCAGCCTTCCAAAACCTCAAATTTCGCGCCTCTTGGCGGCGCAATTGTTATATGGCTGTCAATTTCTTCTCAATTCATTCCAAGTGCAATTTCTTCTCAATACTTGCGTCGTTTCAGGTCAGTTATCTGTATATTTTTCTTCTAGACCCTACATTAGCAAAATCCTGCTTGTACACCATGCAACCGGCGAAGATTGGCAGCGCCTCAAGCCGCTTGGAACATTTAGGATTATCAAATAGTAATCATGTATTAAATTAAAACCTATAGTATAAAGGGAGCTAAACCTGTCGTAGGTCAGTCTATGATGTTCGTATGCATTATTTTGGTCTGTTAAAAGTGCAGTCAATGTCCATTTTATATCAAATATATGTATCAAATTAATTAAAGGGAATAGTTCACCTTTAACATGGGGATTTGGACTGAGATAGCAGATTTGTAGAGCAGATCTAAAATGGGTTGTGGTGAAAGAATTGCCTCCCCACGTTAAGTAATTTCGACACTGGACTAGTGGGCCCGGTTTCATGTCCGCTGTTCCGGGCCACGATCGGGACATGAACGCTCGCGGCCGGATGAAGGTACACTCTCTGGTACGTAGTCTCTGATCACGACGCCTCGTTAATATCCGCTTAGCCGCCCGGGCGGCGCGGCGGCCCCTTGTCAGAGACTGTACTTGGCGTCAGGCGGAGCCAGAGCGCCAGCTGCTGTCGTACGATTTCTCGTGAAATGCAAAGAGAAACTTACTTCTTTCTCCACATATATCCATCAGTTGTCCAAACGAAAGTCATATTCAGTTTCGAGCTCAAGATGCACTGTATGGTTGAATTCCAAGACAACTTTCAAGGTGACCTATTCCCATTAATTATTAATTAAATCTAGGTAGAAGAATTGTTCGCGCTGCTTCAAGGGCGAACACAATCCACAACTGATTACTTGCCGTTTGCAACGACGCCCATAACGTTAGTGACATATTTCAATAACTGAGTATTTTCTCTTCTGTTACCAATTTTCTCAGGCTTCTCGGTTTACTTCTGGGATTTGGGAGGCTTATCTCTGGTTATAATGGAGTTGTGAGGGCATCCTTGCCAGGCGCTCCTCTGCTCAGTTCTTCGTCTGTATCATTTTCTCTGCTGCTGACCGGAGTTCCCGTGGCCCGAACACGAAGAAGTAGCTGCGTCCGAAGCAGGATCTAGCGAACACAGTGACGCTCGCCAGTATCGCCGCAGCAATGATTCCGTGCTGAAACTGTTTACAAGCATGTAGGCCGGCGGAGTGTTTTTTCCTGACCTTTAAGTTTTTACTTTCCCATACATACAACATTGCACAACTTAATGGAGAAACCCAGGCATTACAATAGCACGTGAATTATACCACACTTTTGCGAGTATGCTTGAAACAGTGTTGAAGGCTTTCAAAAGGTTTGGGAGAACATGTTTTACCATATGCCGGGGATATCAAAATACATTGGCTCGAGAGGTGTGGTATAACGCGGTAAAAGAAAAATGTCATAGGGCAGATTTCTTTTACCAGAGCGCGTGAAAACAGTGTGGGTTGTGTGATACAAACCTGACTGGTATTTTGAAAGCTTTGTCGACGTCGCTTCCAAGGCTTCTTCAATTGCATCGAAGTCAAAGCCTAAATCAAAATTTGTCATTTCCCTCTCTGGTAAGGACTTAGTCATGATTGGAAAATATATGAAAAAACATTGAATGACGTACGCGACATATGGTAAAAATCATACCGCACTCGGCCGGCATAAATTTGCAAGCCCTCTGTGCTTTCTTGATTTTCTTTACCTCGGCCTTCGGCCTCGTTCAAGAATCAAGAAAGCACCTCGGTCTTGCAAATTGATTTACACCGGCCTCATGCAGTATTATATAATACCCCCCTTCTGTGAAGTTGTCCCACCCTCTGCTAAATGTGTCTATGACGTCATTATTAACATATATGACGTCATTATTTGAAACGTCAGTGCCCAGTGCTGAGCATGTATGTGAAATACCTTCCTTCCCTTGGGCTGGCAATTCAATGATCACATCTCGTGTTTTTATCGAAAATACCTCGGTTCTATGGGTCCTCGGTATTTCCGATAAACAACTCGGTGAGATCACTGAATTGTCACAGCCCCGGGAAAGAATATATTGACTCTACTTTTTAGCGTGGATGTGTGGTTTTTAACTTTGCATCCATCTTAACCTGACACTGCTGGAATAAACCGGCTTGCATGGAAAGACCCTGAGATCGTGAATACAAATATAAAATGACAGGAACACGATGAACCATATATATTATATTATATCTGAACTCAGAAAATCCCCCAAATCACACAGCAATGAGGGATGTCCACTGTCCAGTGCAGCAGTTAGTATAGCAGGGATGTGCTGTGTAGATCTGGGTAACAGCTACCCAGATCATAATGAATGACTAGAATAATGACTCGAATCCGTAGGTTTTCTCTGTGATGAACTCCCTCCTACACGTCGCCCGTCTCGCGAAGGAATTTCGCCACAAACTCGCGCTTTTGGTATGTTGATGCAGCCGGACCCCGCATGCGCCGCCCTTGGCTTCCAGGCAGGCCTCGGGTCGTATAGTGTGCGCTACCCATGCCATTTAAAGGGATTATACGTTTTTTTCCCCAGAATAATTGAGTTACATAGTAAAACGTACTTATAAAGGTGGTAGAAGTCCCACGGTAGCCACATTTTTCTGGAAATGACCTCTTCTGCACGTAAGGACATTCCAAAGTGCGCGCTGATGCCACCGCGTATTTTCTGCAGGACCGGCTGAGGCAGAGCCAGTCATCTCTTTTATGCTAATAAAATCACCTCACGTATGACATATTTCCGGTAAAATAAGCAATATTTGAAATAAAATAAACTTGTTGTGTTCCAACGACAGCAGCAGTTAGCTAGTTTTCCCATAAAATTCTATATTTTGCATGAATTTTCATGCCAAAAAAATTAATACGCCACCACCAAATTATCAACGCTAAAGGCCAGAGAAAAGAAAACCACAAAAACACAAAACCTCAACGAACAGTGTGTAGTAATACAAAGTCCCGTCAGGTTTGAATTGTATAATAATTTTGTGATCCAGTGTAGGACTTGCAGATAATTCAAAACTCTAAAATTGATCTTAAGATAAAAGTGGTGGACAGTAGTGCCGATCAAGTACTCGTTATCTGATACTAGTCTCGAAAAACGCCCAAGTTTTAACGCTGATAATTTCTGAAAGAATGGACTAAATGAGCATTGAGGTCCCTGTTATATGTCTTAAACGTGTTTAAAGCTCATGCAACTGCAAAATAGTGCATTTACTTTCAGGACGGAAACCCGTATAATCCCTTTAAAGCGATGGTGAGCCGGGCGTTCACCGTGGGGCTGCTCATGGAGAGGCGGTGGGCGGATCGGATGTTGCGTGGCGGGCTCCGCTTTCAGCATAGGTACCTAAGCACGGTAATACATAGGTACCTAAGTAGTTACTTCCTACCTATGCACCATGACCTTGACCTCTGAATGTCTGAGGTGGCATGGTCAAACTTGAACTGTGGTGGTAAACAAACTTTGATTTTCCGGATGGCCGGAGGCCCAATTTACACTGTTGACCTGGGCGGCATGGGAGGTGAAACGGGTGAATTCACGTGGAGGCAAAACCAGTGCCTAGGTCAGGGCCAGTCAGGTCTCATGGCCAACGCCGCCAACAGCAAGCGCTCAAATTAATTTGTTTGAAAACAGAGCGCGGTTATTGTCTTTCCATGCGCATCCAAATGCTTCCAAACAGGAAAAATTGACTACCGATGCCAGAATGGTTCTTTTGTTGTTTTTTGGTTACCGAGAGGGGACGGGGGATTACGGATGCCGTAATTTCATAGTTTACAACTGGGTGGGCAAATTCTCGCCACTGGGTGGGGATTTTGGAGCACTGGGTGTCAGCGGTGTCGATTTCTCAAAACGGTTGAGGGGGGGGGGGGGGACACACACTGGCGGATCCAGCCTCTCTCCGTGGGGGGATCTTTGTGTGGCTAAAAGGTACCCCCCATTTTTTCCTCTGCAGATTTGGGTCGGTCACCTTATTTTGGTATTCGAGCTTAAGAAATGTACTTTTCAAATTCACAACAAAAAAATTGTGGATTTTTTTTTCTCCGAAAAAGATAAGCTAGTTTTTATCTTTGAGGGTAATTTTTTTTTTCTCGCGAATCCGAGATAACCATTTTGAAGAGAATGTCATTTCCTTTCTTTTAACTTTTTTACAAAAAAATTGCTTGAAAACTCTATTTTTTACGATTCTTTAAGCATTTATCATTTTTCCACCAAAAATGGCATGACATGACGTCAACGTCATTATCTCCCAAACACTACATCAATTTCATTGTAATTTGGTGAGAAGACGTAGAATTGATGCAGCATAAGGAACTGAAAGTTCGACATTGATATCTATGATAGTTTTCAAATTATTGAGAAAATCCGGGAGGGGCAGATTCTGACCCCACCCCACCGGGGCGCGGATTAAGTGTCACGGGGGCTCCTTGAATTGCATCAGGTGCGCTGTTTGGTCTATCATTGCAAGCAAGGGATACATAAAAACTTAAAAATAAATCGCTCGAGAAAAAAAGTTCCGTTTTTATGAAGTGTTCTCCAACGATCATTGTTTTTTTTCTCACTTTCGTGCAGGGAACACGCGGGGCATACTGGTATTGAATGCCCCTCCTAGATTCCTGTGTGTGTGTGTGGGGGGGGGGACTTGCCCCTGATGCCCTCCTGGATCTGCCAGTGCCAGCAATTACCGCCAAGGAGAGCCTCTGCCAGACACTTAAAGGAAATAGTTCACCTTCAACATGGGGTTTTGAACTGAAATAGCAGTTTTGTAGCTCGTGTTGAGAAATCCATATCTGCAACTTTTCTTGGCTGACAAGACTCTCCAGCGGAAGATATTTGACTTTTTGGCGAAGGAATGCGGCGCATATATGATATACCGTACCAGCGGCCAAAAACATTGGGGGGGGGGGGGGGGCGAGCGGGTACCATAGGGGGAAGGGGGGGGGGGGGGGAGGGTATCATTGGGGGGGGGGGGGGGCGAACTCAACATTGGGGGGGGGGGGGGGGGGGGGACGAGGGCCACCCAAAAGTATATAAATCGACACCTATGCTGGGTGGGCATTTGCCCACCCAGTTCCTTAGTTACGGGAGGCCCTGGTGCAGGGTGTCCGCGTCAAAGGCGTACTCGCGTTTTAAGCTCGCGATTTTTAACCGCATGAGCTATATTTGTGAAACTTCACGTGTTGAAGAACAACAACATGGCACGCAAGAAAATCAAGAGGAAGCAAATGCATGAACATATGAACTGACGTGAGACGTCCAGAAGCATTCTGCATAGAGCACATATTTTAACGAAATCTTCCAACAATACCAGGGACTCTTACTAAAAAAGTTAAATTGGGATCACCGTAGTGCTTATTTGGCACCTGCCAAGAGTGGTGTGTATGAGTAGGTGGAGAAATTCAGGAAACAAGACAATTGCATCGGGAAACAGGGCGGCAGCACTCAGTCGTTGCGTGAGGACAGACGTAACGCTGCATTCGAACGCTGCATTCGTAAGAGGTGACGGTTTCTGTTCTTTAGAGCCGAAAAGATCAGTACGGTGTCGGAGTCGGTCTCGGCCTCCGCAGAGGCCTCCGCTGCATACCATTCTAAGGAAGGGTCTACACTTATCCCTGCCGGATACAGATCCTTTTGAAATATGCGGAGAGCCGGGTAGGGATTAGGGATGGCAAATGGGTCCGAGCGGCACCCAACCGCGTTTGCTAATCTTTGGTTTGCCAACGAAGCCCACTTTGGAGCAATGGACACGTTAACTCTCGCAATGCAGTACACTGGGGTTCAGCCACTTAGATGAAGTGTTCCAGCCAGCCACTTAGATGAAGTGTTCCAGCCAGGTTCCAGCCACTTAGATGAAGTGTTCCAGCCAGCCACTTAGATGAAGTGTTCCAGCCAGGTTCCAGCCACTTAGATGAAGTGTTCCAGCCAGCCACTTAGATGAAGTGTTCAGCCAGGTTCCAGCCACTTAGATGAAGTGTTCCAGCCAGGTTCCAGCCACTTAGATGAAGTGTTCCAGCCAGGTTCCAGCCACTTAGATGAAGTGTTCCAGCCAGCCACTTAGATGAAGTGTTCCAGCCAGCCACTTAGATGAAGTGTTCCAGCCAGCCACTTAGATGAAGTGTTCCAGCCAGGTTCCAGCCACTTAGATGAAGTGTTCCAGCCAGGTTCCAGCCACTTAGATGAAGTGTGATGAAGTCCACTTCACTGTCAGAAAGTGACGGCTCGGCAGGCCTCCCTTCATACATGGTCGACCACGCCATCACTCACATGCAGACAGTTCCGTCTGTTTGCGGTGATCCGACGCCAAGGAGCTCATATATGGAGTATCTGATCTAGACGCTGTCAGCTGTAACAAGACAACAGAAGCTTTTACCGACCACTGTTACAGCAGGCATGGTTTGCCATTGTCTTGTCAACACAAGGACATGGTAATACTAACTATGTTATCTTGTCTACAAAAGTTATTGATGCAAACCTGAGTACACATTCACGCAGACACACTGTACAATGTGCATATACCTATACATCATCGTAGAACAGAACCAGTCTAGTTATTAATGACCGAGCGGACGCGCGATCTCCCGTTAGCTAGGGGGAAAATCGACGAACGAGCGACCCGACCTTAGCCATGGTTTTCAGAGGCATATTTATTTGCAACTACTCGGTCGATGTGACTGAACATTTGCACACTCAAACGTTCATGTAGTAAAATATCGTATTGTTGAAGCTCTGCGTTGTCGGGTTTAGGAGCAGCGCGTACCGACTAGTGGTGCCAATCGGAACAATCATTTTCGTAATTCCGAATTTGTCCGAAGACCGATTCGGTTTTCGGACGGACATAAGCATATTTAGTTGGACATTTTCGGACATCCAATGCTCAAGGATGGCTTGTCGCAAAATTCACATAGTTACTTCTGTATTAAACCAATAATATACTGGATGTTTTACATTCCATATCAAACACTTTGTCTGTTTTCGGACACATCTCGGACAAACAATGATTTTCGGACAGTTTCGGACGGACAGCTGACCATGGTCTTGGACATCGGTCGGACATTGGACAAATATTTTCTGAAACTGGCACCACTAGTGCCGACGCTCGACCCTGTCTCCCATGGTGGTGATTGCGGCCACGACCCGCCGGCCTCGCGCTCGGCCGGCGCGGTGGTCTTGGCTGACCCGACCGGTCACGTGACCGCCTGCGGCCGGCGGAGGACGGCGAACTGGGTCACCGTCCCTAGCGTGTCCCGTTTAACTCAAAACAAAGCTTCAGGTGCTCTTTCACATTGCCAAATAATGCTTAAGAACCGCCCGCTCGGTTCCCAACCCAACAAGCGCGTTTTGCTGGTAATAATATGGATGAATAAGTCCAATGTTTCGCCTCAACAGAGCTGCATGACTGACAACGATTCCCACCCTCCAGCATCAGGCAGCCGACTTCTCCCAGGCATACACGTACAGGGATGTAGGGAGGATTTCGTCCAGGGGGGCGGGGCAAATAGGATCAGAATAACATCCTTGTAGCCAAGGGGGCCCACATAATTTAAACAGTACAGAATGTTGTATATTGCAGTTGAGACAGGTTTGAATCATACAGGAACAATACAATTCGATAAACGCGTAGCAAACCGATACTGACGAAGACTTAGTGTCGAAACGCGTTTATCGGATTGTATTGTTCCTGTAGAATGTTGAATGTTGTAAAACAACGATAAAGACGTTTTCGACAACGAAAA